>CM050326.1:29630424-29655424 GCA_027475135.1 Bactrocera correcta | reverse complement strand
TCACACTCGATATCTCCAGATTTTCGATTCCGCACTCTCTTTTTAGTGCTGCGCAGATTTCTTCGGGAGTTGTAATTTCATCGAGGTCCTTGCACGTGATCGTGACGTTGTGGGTCTTGGGCTGAATCTTAGCCATTTCGCCAACCACCCCCTCCAGGGCGCTTTGGAAAGATTCGGCTTTCGTCTCTTCTCGATTTTTAAGTTCAATGAGTAAATCTCCTTTTAACGTTTTACGGATATGGGTCACATTTGAACCCAGTACTTCAAGCCCGCTGTTGCTTTTAATTTTCCGCAGAATATCTGCATACGACGCACCATCCTTCTTGGTTATGATTATGGCATCTGGTTTTGTTTTGATTTTCCTTTCCAAAGGTTTCTTCTTTTTTACAACGTCTACCCATCTAGTCGTATTATCCTCTTGGGTTAATTTTGCTGCTCCACTGTACGACAATTGCGGCTTTTCGTTTACATTTTTTTGCTTTTTTGTGGGTGGTAAATACCCTGGTGCTTCTCGCATTCTTTTAGGGGTATTATCATCTCTTCCAATGGTCGGTACTTGCGATGGTTTCCCTATCATAACTCTTTTCACTTGATTTCCCAGTTTTTCCATTTTGGCATGTAATGTCACTATACTGCTTACTAAATCGCGCATAGCTTGATTTATATGCCTTTGGCCGGCCATCATCAATTCTAACTCCTTGATTTTTTTGCTCAGGTTGCAAAAGATGCTAACCGTTTCATCTTTTTCAGTCTCCTCAGGTTTGCCCTCTTTGCTTTCTTGCCCTGCAGTATCTCCTCGCTTATTTGGTCCAGCAGCGGCGGACTCCTCATTTTTACCATTGGGCGGCGTTCTCATTATTTTGGAGTTCCTTCGGAAAGGATTCTCCGGTGTTAGCCCAATACTTTTTTCAGAGGCCATATCCTCTGCGAAAGAATGGTTTGCGAACACCCTTTGTTGTATATGTTCTGTCCCAAACTTTACTACGTAAATAAAATAAAAAAATTAAAAACAAAAAAAGATGGTTGGCAATGCCAAAACCAAAAGAAAGAACAGCTGGTTATTGTGTTTTCGGTGGTTGGCAATTCGCAAACCAAAAGGAAAACGAAAACACGAGGAGGGGAACAGCTGATCGATCAAAACAAAAAACGGCAGAACAAAAAATTTTTGAGTGCACGTTAATTGAAGGGGAAAGGCTATATGTGCAAAAAATTTGCCCAGAAAAACGGAAAGGTAGGTGCAAATGAAGTTTATAATATTAAAAAATCAATGTCCACTTATCTTTTCCTTTAGATATTTATTTTATAAGTAAATAACTCAATATATATAATTATATAAAATATACATACATATGTACATTAAGGTGCATGTAGCATTGCTTTGCTGACTTCTTAAAATAAAAAAAAATTTGCCTGACTTTCTTGCTTTGTTGCATTATTTGCCAGCAATTTCTTATTGAAGTATGCGCTGCTATGCCACTACATAAAGAAAGCATATGTATTTTGTGCATTCTCGCACACTAGTAACACATGCAATACACATACATATATACATAGCTGTCTGCATAGTCGCGCTGCCGCTGCAACTTTATTTACCTGTCATCTGACAAGTGCCAAGAACATGCAAGCAGTCGTGAAAGGCGACGAAAAGCCAAGCTTATAAGCACACATGACAACATTGCATGAAAGTAACTAGTATATGTGTTTTTGTGTATATGTGGCAACATGTGCGCAGCACTCACAGCAACGCCATTAAGCCAAACGTTTTAAATATAAATGCCGCAAATAAGTGGAGTAAAGTTTCCTTCACCTTTTTGCCGTACATTGAACTATGCGCATTTATCCCCACCGCCAGCCAACACACACACACACCTGACCGCGCCACACAGCGTTCTGCTTGCGTGTGTCTGTGTGTGAAGCCTTTGCTGCTTATGCAAACAGCATTGCATACATAACGGCGCACTTCAACAGCAGCAGCTGCGCGCTTTTGTAACCCTTCCATTATAAACAAGTGCTCCCTTCGCTTCATTTCCCCACAAAGCACGACAATGTGCCAGACAGTCGCTCAGTCAGCACGCCATTCAACCAACCAAGCTGTCTGTGGCATATAGCGCGCATAATGTGCTGGCTGAGTGGCGGGGCATGAGGTGTAATGTTGCATTAAAGCGGTCAACTCAAGGGTGGTTGGCCTCGTCGCTGCTACGTTCATAAGAACGGCAGTGCGCCTGTGGGTATGCTTGCATTTTTCGCTACTTCGTCTGCTTCTTCTTGTTTTTTCCCTCGCATACTTGCAACCCTGGCAGTGCATTCGAGTGCGAAGTTGACGTCGTGTGGCACAAAGCGAGTGCAGTGTCCCACTGCCTCACTGACGACGACGTGGGTGGCTCAGAAACGAACCTTTTGCCGATGTAGACAAATAGAAGTATGCAATAAGTTCGCTTAGGTGAGCGCTTAAGTTGAGTGTGTGCATGCTTTTTTTGTTTTTTTTTTGTTGTAGAATTTTTCATTAAGCATTCGCTGTTGTTGTAAACTTGCTTTTGTTATTGTCTGCTTACTTTTTATTGTATGTTTGCAGCTTTGCTTCGCTTTCGGTGGGGAGCCTCGAGTGTTTGTGTAGTGTATAGATATTTTATACAACTTTTTTTAGTTTTCCTTGCTTTCTCTACGTAGTTAGATTTCGTTTGCTACATGCAAGTTATAGTATTATATGTTTTTCTTGAAATGAAAAATGTTTCTTCAAAGAAAAAAATGTAAGGCAGTTCCTCAACTTTTTAGCTAAATTAAACATATTTTTTCATGCATAGGCCTCAAAAATTCCCGTTAGTTGGTAGATTGAGAAAATTAAATTTGAATTCCACTCTACAATCTGTTGTTGTTGTTGTAGCGGCAGAATTCTGTCGATTTCAGAGTCCTTAACCGTATGAAAATTCGGGTCCGTTCCGGTTGCGTAGACTCGACTGTCGTGAGCACAGACTCTACAACTTCTTTCGTATTCCTTCGATTTGAATTTCAATGTTTCTCTTTCTCTCTCTTTTTTCATTTCATTTTGTAGACATTACATTCAGGGGTCGAGATTTGTACATAATATAATGTTCAATTGCTTGTATGTTGACTAAATAGTAGTCCAAAAAGCTTTCGAGATAAAATATGAACTTATGGAACAGTTTTTCGAAATGAGCTCAGGCACTGTCAAACCTCCAAAAGCATGTTCAATAGAAAAAAACTACTCATTAAACACATTAGGGCCTCGAAGCTCGTCGTAAATAAAGGATGGGTCTTAGATATCGTTTCAGATGTCTTTATGGTTACAGATTTTTCAGCAACGTAACTGTAATTCTTCTTTATATATGTAACTTTGTCCATTCAAATTTGGATCGCATGTCCAACAGCATGAGGTTTATGCAATAAATCTATTTACAAAAACTAACCTCAATCGCAAGTTGGAGTATAATTTTTTTAGGTTAGATTGGGTTTCCAGAACTTTTATCGTATAAAGTACATATTTTTGGTCGAAAAAGAAATTGTAGGGCTATAATTTTAGAATTTAAGTTACTGTTTTTCACTTTTATAGGTTAGGTTGAAAGTTTTGGGTCATAAAAACACTTTTGGGGGTTAAATTTTTATAGGTTAGGTGGAATTTTCTTCTTTTATAAGGAGCGAAAGATTTCTGGATTATAAAAATAACTTAGGGTAATAATTCTATAGGTTAGGTTGGTTTTTATTCACCTCTTTTTAGGTTAGAGTGAATTTTTTGGGTCGCCAAATTAATTTGAGTTTAAAATTTTGTAAGCAGGTTCATTAGTTTAAAAATTTTATAGATTAAGCTGATTTTTTGAGTCACAAAAATTGTTTTGAGGTTATAATTTTATAGGTTAGGTTGAGTTTTCTTCCGTTTTTTAGGTTATGTTGAATTTTTTGCAGCAAAATAATAACTTATGAACAAAATTCGATATATTCGATCAATAATTTTATACATTGTCCAAAAAATATACAAAACAAGGTTATTTTTGCACAAAATCATCAATCAGGGCTCGTCTTGTTTATAAGAACAACATTTTCTGACTTATTCTAATCATCTCACTCAGATCTGAAACTCTGTGGTACAACCTCGAAGCACTTTAACAGCCTAAAGTGCTTGCACAGCCTTCATTTCGATTCTAACTAAAGCATAACGTTCGTCTTTAGCCAGTTGGACTAAGCATGCGTAATATAATCATTGAAGACATACGTGCCTTGCTGCTTTAGTATTTTTTCAACACTGCTTTCCGCTTTATTTCGTTAATCAAATAACAATCAGACGACGAACAGCACGTCAGCTTATACCTTGAAAAAAGACTAATTCATTCTATAATTTTTTTTTCTAAATATAATTCAGAAAAAGAACAAAATAAATAGTAGCATTCAGAAATTAAACAACAACAAAATGTACCGTTGACGGGAAACACCTTCAAAGTAAACGAAGTCTTCCGCAACGTGCGAATTCGTCAAAGACGCGTGCGCCGCTGATTAAGGCGAGCACAGCAAAGTCAAAGCGTCTAAATGCAACAACAACAATACTAATAATAAGCAAATTTTGAATAAACACGATACTAACTAAGCAGTTAACAGCTGTTTGGTCATTATTTGCAAACCAGCCAAACAAAGTCAATTGGCGCATACAAACAAAAGACTTAAGCGACAAACTTGTTTTGCGCGCATTTTACCATACATTTGCATTTATTTATTTTTTGGTCATTTTAGCAAAGTTATCAGACAAAAAAACAAAAAAAAAATGCGCAAAAAAGTCTAACAGTCTAAGTCATAGCTGAAATTTGTTTAAAATAAATATACACACAGAGATTTAAAGATAGCAGCAACTGTTGTTATTGTGGCCATAAATATGCAAAATAAAATGCGAAAATCACCAGTTGAACCTTGGCAATGAGCGAATTCGTCAACGAGGCAAACGTCACAAAATAAGAAAAAAAAAAAAATGAAACACGAAAAAAATATTATAAATTAAAAAAAAAAAAATAAATAAATTGGAAAATTAAATAAAAATCATATTAAAAAGTTTAAAAGTTAAAAAAATATCGTTTAATTAAAAACTAAAAAAAATTTAGAAAAATAAATAAACAAAAAAAAAAACAATCTGGGAAAACAGAAAATAAAAAAACTTAAGTTAAAAATAAAATATCGAAGATTTACCAAAAATTAATAAAAAGAACTAAAATTATGAAAAATAAAATAAAAATAATATTAAAAAAAATTTTAAATTTAAGAAAAAATTAATAAAATTAAAAAAAAAATTAATAAAATTAAAAAAAAAAATTAATAAATTTAAAAAAAAAAAATTAAAAAAATAAAAAAATATTCTGAAAAAAAAAATTAATGAACTAACTAAAAACTAAAATTATGAAAAATAAAATAAAAATAATATTAAAAAAATTTTAATTAAAAAAAATAATAAAATTAAAAAAAAATTAAAAAAAAATAAACAAAATAAAAAAAAGATATTCTGAAAAAACCTAAATGAAAACACTTACGTAAAAAATTAAATACCGAAAACCAAAAATTAATACAGACGCATATATAAATCAAATATGTATGTATATACGTATCTATGGCATATGGTTGTCTAAGGCCAAAATGGCATGCAGAAAAATGTTGTAGTTAGCTTAGCCTCTCAGTCGCCGTGAGGAGTGTGACACAGCCGCGCAAAGCTAACTTCATGCAAGAAATATTTTGAAATGAATATTTTGACGGCTGTTAAATATTATTAACACTTTTCTGCAGTTATAATTAATGAATTTTCGAGCACGCGCCACGTGTGTGAGTCAGCAATTTCGATTATGTTGCGTTTGTAGACAACGGAACTGCATTCGAGACATTTTTGTGAGATTGCTGATGATAATAAATTCCAAAAATTTTGTATAGAAAGAATCATACGATTAAGCTTTGACAAATTAAAAAAAAATTAAATTAAACAACAAAAAAAAATTAATTAAAAAAAAAAATTAAAAAAATATAAAATTAAATAAAAAAAAATTTAAAAAAATAAACTACAAAAAAAAAATTAAATTAAAAAAATAAAAAGGATGCATAAAATATAATTGAAAAATAAAATAAAAAAATATTATAAAACAAAAATATTCTTAATCAAAAATAACATAAACAAAAAATATAATATAAATATACTATATATAACTCATACATTGAAGGACATATTCTGCATGAGGTTTGTTAGAAAAACGAAATTATTATATATAGTATATATGAATTAGGCTAATATCGACCAGATTTTATCTATTTTTGCCAATACCACATACTATTAGCATGTCAAATACAAAAAAAAAGCTTTCGCCCAATTTTACATATTTTCGGCACAAAAATACACTGTTATGAGTAAAACACACATTGGTCAATATATATGCTTCACTGGTACACAGAGTTACTATTATCAGGAAAAGATTCTCTTACATCTTACTCTGTAGCAACAAGACTATAATTAAAAGTACAAAAAAATTAAGAATTTATTTTAATTTAAAATTAAAAATTTATTTATTTATTTATTTTTTTTGAAATTTTTCATATATTATAGTCTCTTGATAACTCTTTACTTTTTAATTTTATTTTTTTAATCTTTCGAACATTCGAAATTTGACGCTTATCGACTCAATTCATTACTAGAATTTGCAAATTAGTTTATTGCTTGTCTATTCATTAATAAATTAAAGCCATTTTTGGCAACGTCTTAAGCACAGCAACGGGTTTGCCCAACTCAAACATTGACTTCCGAGTTATTCGATATTATTTTGTGTGAGTGTATGTTTGTGCGTATATAGGCTAGATATTTGATAAAGTGGGCGTGTTTAAGGTCGTGATGTGTCACGTTGACCATAACGCTAACTGACAATAGTTTTGGGGCTTTAAAATTATTTATTTTGGGGCCGATTCGATTATTCATAAATTGAGTAGACAATAAGCCTTTTCTTCTGCTGAGTCCTTAAAAAATTACTTAAAACAATTACTTAAAAAAATATAAATAATAAAAAAAATAGAATAAAAAGAATAAAGATACTATCAAAAAATTTATAAATTTAATTACAAAATGGTATCGTATAATTTTCTATTAAATTTAAAAAATCAAAAATCAAGAAAATATATTAATAATAAAAAATTAAAAAAAAAAATAAAAAAATAAGAAATCATTTTTTATAGCAGTAAATTTCATAAAAAATTATGCTTTTGCTTTTTTATCATGCAAAAGATTTTTTTTTGATTTACTTATAAAAAATTGCGTTAAAATAGCTAAACTTTAACCGTTAATATCTTTTGATCGGTTAAGCTTACGAAAAAATCGGAATGGACCTTTTTTGAAAAGCATTCAGTTTCCTATAAATTCTACAAAACGAAATATTTTTTCAACTAGTAGGGAGTGAAATTCGAATATTTCTGACTGAAATTAAGAAAAAATAATCAAGAGACTTTCTAAGAGGTGTCTATCTAAGGAGGGGTAATAAAGAAAAAAATTAAAGAGCATTAAAAAAATTTATAAATTTGTTTTAAAAATTTTAATCAATTAATACTTAATTAAAAAAAGAAAAAATTAATTAATTAAAAAATTAAATTAATGACTTAATTAAAAATTTAAATTAGTCATTAAAAAAATTTAAAATAATTAAAAAAAAAATACATGAATTAAAATTAATTAATTAAAATAGAAAAAAATAGTAATTTAAAGAAAAATCAATAAAATTGTAATTAAATTAATGACCTAATTAAAAGAAGAAAAAATTAATTAATTTAATTACAATTTAATTGATTTTTCTTTAAATTACTAAAATTAAAGAGTATTAAAAAAATTAATTTATTTATTTTAAAAATTTTAATCAATTAATACTTAATTAAAAAAGAAAAAATTATTTAATTAAAAAATTAAATTAATGACTTAGTTAAAAATTTAAATTAGTCAATTAAAAAATTTAAAATAATTATTTAGAAAATACATGAATTAAAAAAATTAATTAATTAAAATAGAAAAAAATTAATAATTTAAAGAAAAATCACTAAAATTGTAATTAAATTAATACTTAATTAAAAAAAGAAAAAAATTGATTAATTAAAAAAGAAAAAATTAATTAATTAAAAAATTAAATTAATGACTTAATTAAAAATTTAAATTAGTCAATTAAAAAATTTAAAATAATTATTTAAAAAATACATGAATTAAAAAAATTAATAAATTAAAATAGAAAAAAATTAATAATTTAAAGAAAAATCAATAAAGTTATAATTAAATAAAGAAATTAAACCACCATGTAGGATTTTACAGAGTACCCAGCGAAAAAAAAAAGATGTGTCTTTTTTACCCACCCTCGTGTACATATATACACATACATAATATGTATAAGTATTTAGATTAAAATTTGCAGCAATAAAAATTGCATACATACATATGTAGTAAAACATAGTGATAAGAATAATAAATTCTAACATACTACATTGTATGCATGTAGGCATGTATGTATGTATATTTGTATGTATAAGCGTAAATATGTGTTTGTGCAAAAAGTATGCTCATATTTTCAAATAGCACAGCAGCGTGCATAAAAATTATTCTATTTTTAAGGTCAACAGGAAAACTGTAAAACTTGTCTAATGAGTTTGACAAAAATGACGCAAACACATACACATAAAACATAAATCAACTTTGCACACACATACACCCACTACTAGGCAGAGTAGGAGCAGCAGCCGCCACCATTATTCACTTATACCGTTGGCTGCTATGCTAAAAACTGTTTTTGTTGTTGTATGCATTTCTGCTATTTTTTTTTTTAATGCTGGCAACATTTTTATGCAATGCTCTGTATTCAGCATGCATTTGCACACATTTTCATACATACATATAGCAACTGCTATACGTTGTTTTTGGCCCGAATGTGACAAATAAGTTAATAAACTTTTAAGTGTTCATTAAGGAAATGCTTAAATAGAATTTTACACGCCCAAGTAGGTGTTTATGTGCCTTGTCGTGGAATTTCGCGGAATTTGTGCATTTTCTTCAATTAAATGTCAGGTTCAAGTTGAAGTGTAATCGAATGGGTGGGTGCAATTACTTAGACATACGCCCGGTATGTTCGAGAAATTTGTTGCTAGGCAAGAAAAATCACATAAAAAACAATCTGAAAAAATATTCAACAGAGAGAAACAAGCCATGCGATTGCTTTTAATAAAATGCTGAAATTAGTTAAGTGCAGAGAAAATACTTTTAAAAAAATTTTAATTTCAGAAAAAAAAAAATTATTCAAAAAATATTTAAAAATTGTTCAATTTCTGAGAAAAAAATAATTAAGAGATTGTTTAAAATTATATTTTTTTAATTAACTTTCTTTTCTGAAGTTAAAAATTTTTTAAAATTATTTTCTTTGTATTAACAATTAATTTCACTCAAATAATATCAAAAAATATTTTTTGAACTACTATTGTTGTAATTTAAAAAAATTTTAATTTCAGAAAAAAATTAATTTAAAAAAATAGTTTTAAAAGTGTTTTTGTAATTTGTTCAATTTCTAAAAAAAAATTAATTAAGAGATAGTTTACAAATATTTTTTTATTTAATTTTTTTTCCAAAATTAAAATTTTTTAAAAATTGCTTTCTTTGTACTATACAATTAATTTCACCTCAAATAAATTCAAAAAAATATTTTTTTAAACTATTATTATTGTAATTTAAAAAAATTTTAATTTCAGAAAAAAATTATTAAAAAATAGTTTAGACTTAAAAAATTGTTCAATTTCTGAAAAAAAAATTAATTTAGTTTACAAATATTTTTTTATTTAATTTTTTTACCGGAATTCAAAATTTTTAAAAATTATTTTCTTTGTACTACACAATTCATATCACCTCAAATAAATTCAAAAAAAATTTTTTTAACTATTATTATTGTAATTTAAAAGTTTAACTTCAGAAAAAAATTTATTTAAAAAATAGTTTAAAAGGGATTTAAAAAATTGTTCAATTTCTAAAAAAAAAAAAAAAATTAATTGAGAGATAGCTTCTAAATATTTTTTTCCTTTAATTTTTTTTCTTTATTTTTTTTTTTCTGGAGTAAAAATTTTTTTTGAATTATTTTCTTTGTACTATAGAATTAATTTCACGTCAAACTAATTCAAAAAATATTTTTTTAAACTATTTATTTTAAAAAAAAATTGTTCCCAATACTAAATGGTTTCTAAAAAAGATTATTTAATTAATTTATAATAAAAATATAAAATTAACAAAATAATAATAATGAAATAAAAATTCGTAATAACTGAAAAAATAAAAATATTAATAAATTCATTTTAAAAGTTTAAGTAAATTAATTACTTAATTAAAAATATATGTCTTAATAAATAAATTACAAGAAACAGAAACAAAAAAAAATAATGTTATATAATTATAATTAAATAAATAAATGTAAATAAATTAATTACTTAATTAAAAAAATGTAATTAGTTACTAAATTAAAAATATTAAATATATTTTTTAAAAATACATAAATGAAATAAATTAATAATTTAAAGAAAAATCAATAAACTAATTTAATTAAAAATATTAAACAAATTTTTTAAAAATACATGAATGAAAAAAACTAATTAATTAAAAAAGAAACAAAAAATTAACAATTAATAAAATCAATAAAATTGTAAATGAATAAAAAATTAGAATAAATTAATTATGTAATTAAGAATATTAAACAAATTTTTTTAAAAAAATACATGAATGAAAAAAATTAATTAATTAAAAAAAAAATTAATAATTAATTAAAGAAATTAAATTAAAAATTAAAACTAATTAATAACTTAGTTAAAAAATTTAATTAATTATTTAAAAATACATTAATTGAAAAAAATTAATCAACTAAACAGAAGCAAAAAATGTATTTAAAGAAACATCAATAAAATTTTAATTAAATAAAAAATTAATTATTTAATTCAAGAAATTAAATTAAAAATTAATTAATTACTTAATTAAAAATTTTAACTAGTTATTTAAAATAAAATTAATTGAAAAAATTAATTAACTAAACAGAAGCAAAAAATAAATAATTAAAAAAAATCAATAAAATTTTAATGAAATAAAAAAAAATTATATGAATTATTTATTTAATTAACTAAACAGAAACAAAAATTAACAATTTAAAGAGAAATCAATAATATTTTAATTAAATAAAAAAAAAAATTATTTGAATTATTTATTTAATTAACTAAACAGATTTTTATTTATTAATTAACTAAACAGAAGCAAAAAATAAATAATTTAAGAAAAATCAATGAAATTTTAATTAAATTAAAAATTTAAATCAATTATGTACTTAATTAAAAATTTTAATTAATTATTTAAAAATACCTTAATTGAAAAAAATGAATTTACTAAACAGAAGCAAAAAATTAATAATTTAAAGTAAAAACAAAAAAAATTTATTAATTAAAAAAAAGTATATGAATTATTTATTTAATTAACTAAACATATTTTTTATTTTATTAATTAACTACACAGAAGTAAAAAATTAATAATTAAAAAAAATTCAATAAAATTTTAATTAAATTAAAAATTTAAAACAATTAATTACTTATTAAAAATTTTAATTGTTTATTTAAAATTACCTCAATTAAAAAAAATGAATTTACTAAACAGAAGCAAAAAATTAATAATTTAAAGTAAAAACAAAAAAATGTTTATTAAATAAAAAAAATTACTTAATTTATAAAGTTAAATTAATTACTTTAAAAAATAAAATTATAATTAAATTAAAAAATTTAAATCACTATTTGACTAAAATGAAAATAAAGTTTATATACTAAATATTTTTTGTGACTGATTTTGAGAGCGAATTATATTTTTTTATACACAAAATAGCTAGACATAAAGCTATACGAGTATATACAAGTACATATGTATATATACATACATACATACCTATAGGGTATTAACATTTACTTATCGCAAAAACTTAGCAGCTTGTAGTCTCACTTTTACATTTTAAATTCTTAATCTGAGTACAAACGGATGTTCTTGACCACATAAGTAGGTGTTAAAAGCATATCGAACGCTTGGTAATTCGATAGCGCAAGCATAATGGTGTAACAGTTGGCGCCAACAAGCATAATGCACAAAACAACAAAAACAAGAATGAATTTTATGCGCCAAGTGGAGGGTAAAAGGTGTGTGGTGAAATAGTAAAGGAGTTAACTGTATGCATCTGTGTGAGCTTTATGTTTGCTTGTGTGTGCCAATTTAAAAAATTATACATATTTTCTCATCACTATACATATACATACTTACATAATTGAACATATACGGAGAACAGTTGTCAATGTCAAGCGGTTCAAATTTCATTTAATTTACAACCACTTGGGAGGTGTAAAGACGCAGTTACAAAAGTTTTTTTCGCATATGCTTTTAATGATTTTTGTTAACATATAATTTTTTTTTTTTTTTACAATTTTTATTAATTCTACATACTTTATGGCAATTCTAGATTTTTACAAAATTTTGTTTTATTATTGTTTTTTACTTTAAGGCAATTCTAACTGTTGTATTTAATTTTATTTTATTTCCATAATTACATTTATTTAATTTTCCGTTTTATTTCTATCTTACTTTTTATATTTTTAAATATTTTTTTTTTTATTTTTAAAATATTTTTTTTTTATATTTTTTTATTATTATTTTAATTTTTTCGAAAATTGAAGTTGTAGATCTGCTTTTTATTGCAACTGCTATCCCTAAATTTCACTGAAACTTTAAACCATGTACCAATGTTGACAAAAAACTTAGTGTAACATGCAATTTACAACAGGTTTTTATCACTCGGCAACATCCAGGTTCAAGTGCATTATGATATTTGAGCTGATCTTAATATGATAGGCTTGTAAGAAGCCAAGTTTGCAGAGCTGTTATATATTTTTTATACATGTATTTGCAGTCCACACTTTTTTGGCTAATATTAAGCGCGCTCTTGCGGCACTGGATTCAAGCAACATGTTGCAGAAGTGAATTACATTAATATTTACATGTACATAAGCACATACATACGTATACATTCGGAGCATTAAATTATAAGCAAAATCAGAAGTTTTTACTATACGTAGTAGCATGTCTCAGCAACATGTTTCAGCAACATGCTGAAATTGTTACATATCGAAAATTTTAAAAATTTATTGAACTGTCCTTGTTGTAAAAATATTTAAATTAAAACTATATGACATTACTGTTTAACAAATTCTGTAAACCTGAAAAATTTATTTTATTCAGTATTTTGAATTACCCTAAGCAACATTTCTGATCAAATGGTTCAGCAACATGTTTAATTTTTCTTAAAAGGAATAAAAAAGGTTTTCAACTGTTCTTCTGTTTGATAAACAATATTTTTATTTTAATTTTTTTTTTAAGAGTTTTACAGAGCAACATGTGTCAGCAACATTTCATATAACTCTGATCTTTTCTTGTCTAACAAATTCACTTAAACTTTTTAATAAAGTAAATTTTTTATTACTCACTGCAATATGTTGCAGCAACTTGCATCAACAACATGTTTCAGCAACAAGTTCAATATTTTTGTGATATGTGTGTGTCACTATATTTGATAAAAATTATGATTTACAACTTTTATCCTTAGCAACATGCTGCGTAAATGTTGCAACATGTTTAGAAACATGTGTCAGCAACATTTAATATAACTTTGCATTACTTTCCTATTTGACAAATTCTCTTAAAGGGCAACTGTTTAATTAACTAAATTTTTTATTACTCACAGCAACATGTTTCAGCAGCTTGCATCAACAACATGTTTCAGCAACAACTTCAATATTTTTGTGATATGTGTGTGTCACTATATTTGATAAAAATTATGATTTTCAACTTTTATCCTTAGCAACATGTTGCGTAAAAATATTTAATGCTGTAACATGTTTAGAAACATGTGTCAGCAACATTTAATAAACTTTGCATTATTTTCCCTTATTTGACAAATTCTCTTAAACGGGAAAACTGTTTAATTAACTAAATTTTTATTACTCACAGCAACATGTTTCAGCAACAATTCAATATTTTTGTGATATGTGTGTGTCACTATATTTGATAAAAATTATGATTTTAAACTTTTATCCTTAGCAACATGTTGCGTAAATGTTGTAACATGTTTAGAAACATGTGTCAGCAACATTTAATATAACTGAATTACTTTCTTATTTGACAAATTCTCTTAAACGGGCAACTGCTTAATTAACAAAATTTTTATTACTCACAGCAACATGTTCAGCAACTTGTATCAACACATTTCAGCAACAAATTCAATATTTTTGTGAAATGTGTGTGCACTATATTTGATAAAAATTATGATTTTAAATTTTTATCCTTAGCAACATGTTGCGTAAAAATATTATTTCAACATTGTTTCAGCAACATGTTCAAAAACTATTTAATATGAACATTTTAGAAACATTGTCAGCAACACGTACTTTCTTATTTGACAAATTCTCTTAAAGGGGCAACTGTTAATACTAAATTTTTTATTACTCACAGCAACATGTTTCAGCAACTTGTATCAACAGCATGTTTCAGCAACAATTTCGATATTTTTTTGAAATGTGTGTGTCACTATATTTGATAAAAATTATGATTTTAAATTTTTGTCCTTAGCAACATGTTGCGTAAAAATATTTATGTATCAACAGCATGTTTCAGCAACATGTTAAAAACATACTTTTTTTTGATAAATATTGAACCAATACAACTCACTTTATTTGGTAAATGTTTCAATTTTGAATTTAAATTCTTAGCAACATGTTGCGTGAAAACCATTTTATGCTGTAACTTTAAATAAAAACATACATCTATATGTAGGTAAGTGTTTTTCTTGCTGAAACTTGTTTCCAATATGATTTATTGTAAATATTTAGGTAATTAGGCATATATTTACAGAACTAACTGACCACAGAAATCAATTATTTTTTACTTTTTGTACTTAGCAATATGTTGCAGAACACAATAATTAAAAAAAAAAACAATTATCTGCAAAATTACATTAAGTATAAATTAAATTTAGTTGTCTTCAAGTTACTAAACATGTCAACTAGTTCATAAATTTTCTCCTCTCTCACTTGCTCTTTCCAGGAATTATGACACTGAGCCGTGGCCCGTACAGCGAGCTCGATAAAATGAGCCTTTTTCAGGATCTAAAACTGAAACGACGAAAAATCGATTCAAGATGCAGTAGTGATGGCGAATCAGTAGCCGATACCTCCACCTCCTCGCCCGATCTCCTCGCACCGATGTCGCCGAAAATGTGCGATACCGGCGGTGCGGGCGCTGGTGGTGGTGGCGGTCATGGAGGTGGCGGCGGCGGTGCGCTCTCCTCCCTGCCGTTGCCCACCGCCGTCGTCACCTTGACGGCAACATCCACAATTGCGCCCGTCTCTGCCGCAGCTGCTACTATCTGCTCGAGCAGCAGTGTGCCAACAGCCGCCAGCAGCAACTCCGGTCACAATGTGTGCGCGGCAACACCACCAACCGCCGCCACTACGGTGGTTGTGTCCGCTGGCAAAGCGGCAGCCATAAAAGCTGAGCAAAAAAACCAACAAGCAGCAGCAGCAGCAGCAACAACAACAGACTGAAATTAACTCGTCCAGCGGCCCTGTGAGCGCAGCAGCCGCCTCGTCCGTGATGTCACCGCCACCAACAACAACAGTGCGCATGTCACCTGCGCCGCCGACTGATCTGAGCCTGCCGGCAGGGCGTCGCACGCCCAGCAATGCGACGCCGACACGCGCCACACCAACACCACCGCATAATAATGGTAATGCGAGTAGTAGTTGTGGCACCAGTAATGGCGGTGGCAGCAGTCGCGCCTCACCGGACTCAATAGATGAGCGTCCGTCAACAACTACCACAACAACAACGGGTGGCACGCAAATGTCTACAAATGGTATACATGGCGGTGCGAGTGGAGACTGTATACAAAATGCTGCAAGTGCCGAGTGTGGCGTCAGTAATTTAAGTGTCATACGCTCGGTGAAGGAAGAGCGCATTGCCGCCTCGCCTACGAAAATGCTATCCTACCACCAGCATCAACAGCAGCAACAACAGCAAATGCAGTATCAACAGCACGCGCCATCTCCCACACAATCCAAAGGTCTCACGCAGTCGCAGCAGCATGTCAGCGTGCTGGTGACGCCATCACGCATAAAGTCTGAATTGTCACCGCAGCAACAGCAGCATGCGCAGCAGATGCCGCCAACATCGCTACAACATCTGGCGCACCACCCGGCTTACTCCACGTCTGTGTCGACAGCGACCAGCTCGGTGACATCCACTTCTGGCGCGTTGACTACCACAACCAGCTCCAGCGCCGCAGCACTACACGCAAGCACGCCATCGCCGACGCCATTGCCAACTCCGGCGGCAGTGGCAGCAGCAGCGGTGGCCGCCGCAGCGGCGCATCATCCGCACCTGCATCACCCGCCGCCGCCCATCGTGCAGACGCATCACCTACATCAACAGCTCACACAACCGCAGTTACGCAAGAGCAGTCCGCCAACTGGTCTAGGACTGCCGCAGCAACATTTACTAAACCAATCCATGCAGCATTTGACACAACAGCAGCAATTGCAGCTGCTGCAACAGGCGGCCGCCATGTCACAGCGACCAACGCAAATGTCGCCGAATGCCATTAACTCATCGCCAAGCGCGCGGCATCAGTCCAGCGCTTCATCGCCACATCAACATTTGCTACAACAGCATCATCACCATCAGCAACAACAACAGCAGCAACAGCAACAGCATTTACGCATTAAAAAGGAGCCAGCGCAGCTATTGGCCTCCGCCGCGGGCAGTTTATTAGGTAGCAGCGGCGGCGCGCAACGCCACTTACACTCGCCACATCACCATCACCCATCATCGCCACAACAGCAACAGCAGCAGCCTCCACCGCAGTTACCGCCACAAGCGTTGGGTAATATAGCGCAACTGATACACCCTGGCTCGCTGCAATTGCGCCATCCCAACCGCGACGCAGCCATACTTTTTCGTGTAAAGAACGATGTGCATCAGCAAGTGGCTGCCGCGCAGCTTATGCAACCCGGCGCTGCTGCCGCTGCCGCAGCCGCGGCACAACGCATGGTCTGGGTCTCGAATGCGCGCATAAACGGCGTTAAACCGGAGGTTATCGGTGGTCCGCTCGGCGGTTTGCGACCGGGTGGTCCAGCGCAGTCGCCCTCACCGCACCATTCTTCATCCTCTTCGTCTTCACAACTGTCGCCGCAAACGCCTTCACAAACGCCGCCACGCGGTACGCCCACTGTCATCATGGGCGAAAGCTGTGGTGTACGCACAATGGTGTGGGGCTACGAGCCGGCGCCACCAACAGCCGGTCCATCGCCCACACATGGCGGCAATAGCAACAGCGGCAGTGGCGGTGGTCTGCATCAGACGCCGCCCTCCACGCCGCAACATCCACACGGCCAGCAACAACAGCAACCGCCCTCTTCTATGTCATCGCTCTCACAACAGTCACATCACTCATCACAGTCATCACTGCAGTCGGCGTCATCACCATCGGCGGGCTCCATTACGCCCACGCATACGCCCGGACCGTCGCCGCAAAATAACGAGGAGGCCGCGCAACTATTGCTTTCACTGGGTCAGACGCGCATACAGGATGTGCGGCCGCGGCCGCATCAGTTTCGCACACCGCATGCGCTCAATATGGAGCGGCTGTGGGCGGGCGATTACTCGCAGTTGCCGCCCGGACAGATACATGCGCTCAATTTGAGCGCGCAACAGCAGTGGGGCAGCACTAATGCGACGGGCATGAATCGCGGGCTGGATGCGCCACACGAGCCCACGGACGAGGATGATCAGCCGCTGGTCTGCATGATCTGCGAGGACAAGGCGACCGGCTTGCATTACGGCATCATCACGTGTGAAGGGTGTGTACAAATCACAGTGTTTCAAATATAGTTCCGTAATAATTTACCGTTATCTTTTATCCCTACAGTTGCAAGGGCTTTTTTAAGCGCACGGTGCAGAACCGACGCGTCTACACCTGCGTGGCCGATGGCACGTGCGAAATAACGAAAGCGCAGCGCAACCGGTGTCAGTATTGTCGATTTAAGAAGTGCATCGAGCAGGGCATGGTCTTGCAAGGTACGTACGCCCCCCATATATGCTCACTTTTAATTATAAGAGTCTAAATATTTCTTTGTTTTTTCCCCACTCAACAGCTGTGCGCGAGGATCGCATGCCGGGCGGCCGCAATAGCGGCGCCGTCTACAACCTCTACAAGGTCAAGTATAAGAAACACAAAAAGTCCAAGCAGCAGCAACAACAACAGCAGCAATCACAGCAACAGCACATGCATTCACCACACCATCAATCGCCGCTCTCACCACACCATCAACAGCATCTGCTCTCACCGCAACAGCATCTGCATCAGCATCAACAGCAATTGGCGGCCGCTGCCGCAGTCGCTGCAGCCGCGCAGCATCAACATTCGAAGCTGCTAAGCGCCACACTAGGGCAAAGTGAAATGAAGCCAATGTTTTTGGGCCCATCCATCAAACAGGAGCTGCTACAGCAGCAGCAGCAACAACACCAGCAACAGCAAGCAGCGCAACTGCATTCGCCACATCAGCAGCAGTTGCATTCGCCGCACCACACGCTACACGGCTCGCCACATGGCGCGCTGCCGCCACACTCTTCGGCCAGCGCATTGCACAGTCCACTGTCGCATGGGCCGCCCTCACTGCCACCACACACCTCCTCATCATCCTCATCCTCGTCGTCGGCTTCTTCTGGCGGCGGCAGCAGCAGCAGCTCACAGCAGCCATCACACCATGCGCTGCATTCGCCACATCATGCGCTCGCTCATGCGCATCATCTGCAAGCGAACGCGTCACTTGCACCGCCACATGCACAACAGCTACATCAGCAGCAGCAGCAGCAACAGCAACAACAGCAGCAACATCAACAGCATGCGTCACAACTGCAGGAGAATGCCATCAAATTGCCCTCGCATTTGGTTAACGGTACAATACTTAAGACTGCCCTAACGAATCCCAGCGAAATCGTGCATTTAAGAAATCGTCTCGATACCGCCGTGAGCTCGTCGAAGGATCGCCAGCTCTCGTATGAGCATGCGCACTCCATGATCCAAACGCTGATCGACTGTGATGCTATGGAGGACATAGCCACATTGCCACATTTCTCCGAGTTTCTCGAGGACAAATCGGAGATTAGCGAGAAGCTATGCAATATCGGTGACTCCATCGTGCATAAGCTGGTGTCGTGGACAAAGAAACTGCCTTTTTACTTGGAGATACCCGTTGACATACACACCAAGCTGCTGACAGACAAGTGGCATGAGATACTCATACTGACCACAGCGGCGTACCAGGCCTTGCACGGCAGGCGCAGAACGCCTAGCACCACGACGCCCGGTGGCGGTGACACAACAACAGCGCAAGCCTCCTCCACCACCAGTTCGAGCGGCGGTCGTTCTAGCGCAGGCGCGCCACCACCACATTCGCCCGCCTCAGCCAATCATCATCACAATCACCATCACATGAGCGGCTCACCGCATGCCACGAGTCTGAATTTGCCACACCAGCTGCATCATCAACAAATGCAGGCGGCGGCAGCAACGCCACCGTTGCAGAAGGAGGATCCCGAATTCGTGGACGAGGTGAATGGCCATCTGCTGACGCTGCAAACGTGCCTCACCACACTGATGGGCCAGCCCATTGCCATGGAACAGCTGAAGCTGGATGTCGGTCATATGGTGGATAAGATGACACAGATCACAATCATGTTTCGACGCATTAAACTCAAAATGGAGGAATATGTTTGTTTGAAAGTGTACATTCTGTTGAATAAAGGTGAGTTGTAGTTGTGAGAAATTGTAGCTGTTGTACTACAATAACAATGTAGCTCATCTTTTCCCATTAGCAGAAGTGGAACTGGAGACCATACAAGAGCGTTATGTGCAAGTGTTACGCACGTATTTGCAGCATTCGTCACCGCAGAATCCACAAGATCGACTCACTGAACTGCTGTCGCACATACCGGAGGTAAGTTGGGGATGAAAGAAGATTGAAACCCGTGAGCTTCCACTTCAATAATTACAAACTCTGGGTCTCGAAAATCATATATGTGACCTGGTCTACGAAAAGGGGGCTTAGGTGTCAAAAAAAAAAAAATGATTTTTTGACACCTAAGCCTCCTTTTCGTAGACCAGGTCATATTATGACGCATTTTGTGGGAAGTGTCCGTTACTCACTCTACGGTAACATCTAATATGCTGACCACTCAGAGAAATGGTAGTTTTAGCGAGATGCTTCAGTTAATCCTTAGCACTTTCCTTAATCCCTTAGAAACGTTTACTAACTGTATGGCTCGGATGTTCTGTCATTGACTCCAGAAGTTTAAATATCCAGCGTTAACCGAAAAGCTTTAGTTAATCGTCACAGCTAACAGATTGACCACTCAGACAAGCTTCCGAACTCTCATAGGTTATGCTTTGGCTTCGGAAATTAAGAAGACTTTATCTACTCCGAAGGCAATTTCCACTTGCTGATTGCTCGGAAAAGGTACTTAATGCTTCCTGAATCTAAAGCCAGCGGGTTTTGACTTTGACTCCGGAAAACCGAAATGAATTAACAGAAGGCTGTAGGTAAGCTCTTTGAAAGCGCCAACTATATGCTGGTCACTCAGATAAGCTTCTGAACACATTGACCCGGAGGGTTCGTCGTTGGTTCTAGAGCCTCATATATGCTAATTTCGTCTGAAGGCATCAGCTAATCCCTCTGCAATCACATATAATAAGCTGATTCCGCAGAAAAGCTTTTCTAGTTTTAAATGTTGAGTGTTCGTCTGTAATACCGCTAATACCTCAGCATCCCTACGACCTAGTCGGTAATATGTGCCTTTGAAGACAGTTATATTGAATGTATAAGCGAAAAGCATGACTAGTTTTGGGGTTACTAAGACTTCCCAACTCTACAACTTTTCTAATATGGTATTTTGAGGACATGTCTAGCTAATATTGGAATATGCGCTGAATGTATAGTCAGAGAGCGTTAGCTGGGGACCAATTCCGACTTTCTCAATTCCAAAACACTCCTAATTAACAGAATATATGGTTTCTACTCACAAAGATCTATCTTCGAACCTAATGGGATTTGAAAGTGCAGTCCATTTTGTATGGTCAGGTATTTCGGGCTGAAAGTGCTTATATCAAGCACTTGCGTCCACGACTGGGTTAGAGACTACCGAATCTCACTTTCAAAAGCATCGAAGATAGGAAAAGAATGTGGGCTAATACGGTTTGAAAGACAGCCTGCCTAAACGAAGAGACATCAAAGCACTCAATTGTCGTTTGCATCGTCTGAAGGGATTTTAGAACTTGCAATTCAGGATCCGAATCCTTTTTTTTTAATCTAACAATTTATAGGTTATTTCGGAAAACATTTCGCCACAGAGCTCACGGGTTTTTGATGAAAGGCATATGTTAATGTAAACCGTCTCTTTTTCTCCACAAACCCAACTAGATCCAAGCTGCCGCTAGTCTATTGCTAGAAAGTAAAATGTTCTACGTTCCCTTCGTCTTGAATTCGGCCAGCGTGAGGTAGCAAAGGCTTGAACGTGGATTACTGCCGATCGATGATGATCCGCCGAAGCCTAAGCGATTGATGATGATTATGCAACAACAACAACAACAAGAGGAGAATGAGGAGCCAGCAGAGCCAAAAGTAGAACAGCAACAACAAGCAAGCAATTTAATGAAGGCGCGTAGACGCGCAGCCACCGAAATGGCTGAGCGCTTGCAAAGACAGCAACAAGAGGATTTCCAAAAGCAACAACGCGAACAAAGCCAAAAGTCAGCGGCGGAACAACAACAACAAGCGCAACCGGTAAGATTTTGTCTGCCGATGTTGGAGTTACCTACAATCAAAGTGGAGAATGTGCAACAGCAACATAGTTATTCAATGGATGAAGACGACGCCGATACGGACGAGGAAGAGCTACGCAATTTGGAGCAAAGGCAAAAACAACAGCAGCAGCAGCAACAGAAGCAAAGCGGCGAGGAGAACACATCATCACATATGAAATCGCCAATAATGGCGCGTTTAATGGAGCCAACACGTCCATACTAAAGACCTCATTGCTAGCAGGCGCGGCAGCAACACTAGCGACGCTGACGGCAGCCGCGGAGCAGGTAAATCGCAAAGCGCAATCACCACTAACGCCTGGCGGTAGGGTGGGCACGCGCGCGCTGACCGCACAACAAACGCCGGCGGCGGATAATAGTCTGACAGAGAGTAAAAGACTGCAAACACAGCAACAACAACAACCACAACACGTACAACAACTACAGCAAGAACAACGCGAACAGCCTAAGCCCGCAATGCCTTATAAGTCCATACTGCAGACGGCGCTTATGGGTGAGCGGCCGCCACAGTCGCAAACACCGCCAACGCCGACAACAGTTGGGCCAAAATTTATGCGCGCGTCCGGTTTACAAGCAGCGGCGCCACCACCACCGCACGTCTTAAAGACCGCAGTTACACTAGCGAGCCTCAGTGAAATTGCGACAGCGCGGCAACAGCAGGAGGAGGAAGAACGCCGCTTGCGCGAACAGCAGCAGCAGCAGCAACAACAGCAGCATTTATTGTTACAACAAACACTGCCATTGAAGAAGAAGAAGAGTTTTCTGCAACAAAAGTTAACAGCCACATGCAATATGCTGACAACAGCGGCAACGTTATTGCAGCAACAACAACAACAACAGCAACAGAATACAATTACTATACTGCCAGTTGAAACCAGCAACAGCAACAACAACAGCCACACTGCCAACTCAGAAGCAAATGCTGCTGCAGCTAACACAAAGTTCGTATTAAATAATACAAGCGCAGGCGTATTGCGCTGCGTTTCGAGCGCGACAGCAACAACAACCGCCACGACCACGCGCTCCACTGCCACTTTTGTTAACAACTTGCGACGCGGCGCATGCGTCACAGAAATGGCGTGCAACAACGCTAGCAGCGGCTGCCAAGCAATTGCCACACAAACTATAAAAATACCAACAGTGCGCACGGCGACGGTGACGACGCAAACGCAAACCGATGAAATGCACTCCGCCGCCGCAGCAACAAGTGGCGCGCAGACACCGTTGCACGCTCTAGCCGCTAGCAGTCATGTAATCACGCGCAAACTAAGCACTGCTCTGCAACAACAACAACAAGCAGTGCCGAGCGCTGCTAGCGGTAGCGCAGCGTCAACATTGCTCTCACCGCCAACGCAGCAGTCCAATGTGGCGCGCCGCGCCTCACCGCAACGCCAAACTACATTAGTTACTGCCACCACAACGAATGCGAGCACGATTAGTGCCGCACCGCCCACATCTACTGCCACTGCCACAGCCACAGCCACCGCTGCCCCGCCCTCCACAGCTGTTACTGTTGTTGTTTTTAAAACATTGTTACCTGATGACTGAATTAATTAATTTTTTATTATTAGCAAAAGAAAAATGAAAAATATGCCGAAAAAGCTTTTGCAGAAAGCTCTCAACACATACGAAGTAAAATTTCCACTCGTAACACCGCATTAGCCGTTCATTTTGTTCATTACAATTATAGGTAAACATATTTGTTGTAGCGTGTAAGTATCACAACTCCTAATGAAAGTCCTTGTCTTGTGCATGCAATTTTTGAAAGAAAGCTTAGACTAAACTAATCCGTATTTTTTGGCGTTTTTAACCG
Source organism: Bactrocera correcta (assembly GCA_027475135.1). Classification (NCBI taxonomy): domain Eukaryota; kingdom Metazoa; phylum Arthropoda; class Insecta; order Diptera; family Tephritidae; genus Bactrocera; species Bactrocera correcta. The sequence continues at coordinate 29,631,637 of CM050326.1, read as the reverse complement.
GATTTCACTTGGGTTTGGAGCGAAATTTCACCATTACTGGAGCTACGTAACTCTCACGACTAAGTAAAAGTTTTCTAAAATCATTATTAGCCCTAAAAAAGCTTTGCGCGAGCGGTATAAGTTACAAAATTAAAAAGCAAACGGCAAAAGAGCTTTCACTTAAGTGTTTTTAACAGCTTTAACTCGATCACTTTTAATAGCTTTAATGCTGGAAAGCTTTCATTGAATTCTTACAAATGAATGAAAATGAAAGCTTTCCTGAGTTAAAGCTGTTAAAAGTAATTGAGTTAAAGCTGTTAAAAATACTTAAATGAAAGCTCTACAAATGAATGAAAATGAAAGCTTTCCTGAATTAAAGCTATTAAAAGTAATTGAGTTAAAGCTGTTAAAAATACTTAAGTGAAAGCTCTACAAAGGAATGAAAATGAAAGCTTGCCTGAGTTAAAGCTGTTAAAAATACTTAAGTAAAAGCTCTTACTTTTGAGGAAAGTTTTTTTTACTTTTCAATAGAATGTGAATAAATCTCTCCAATGAAAGCTCATAATTTTTAAGTGAAAGCTCGACAATGAAAACTCGTATTTTTTTTACTTTTCAAGTCATTGTTAATTAAAATTTTAATTGTAAATGCCATGCAAGCTTTTCAAATGAAAGTGTTTTAAAATTTTATTAAAGTTTACTGCAAGGTATCAAAAATGTCTGTTTATGAAAGATTTTGAACTGAGAAGTAAGTGATTTCACGTATAATAAATTCAAAGCTGTGGAGAGAGAGAGAGAGGTTTTTAATTTACACTTTTATCCTAGAAAATTTACGCAAAGCTTTTGAAATAAAAGTTCCTTCGAAATCCCTTTTGTGTTTATTGAGAGCTTTTAAAGTGTTAGTTCAACAAAGTTTTCGTATTGAGAGGTAATTTAGAGTTCCATTAAACTTTATTATAAGCTTTCGCACTTTCCACTACTTTTTATTATGTATTTATTTTTGTTTTTGTTTTCGTTATTATTATTGTTCCTTTAAGCATTTTTTTAGTTCTTCATTTATTATTTTTTATTTTTTTTATAATTTTTTTTTAATTTTTTTTATAATTTCTTTTTATTTTTTTTATAATTTTTTTTTTTAATTTTTTTTTAATTTTTTTTTTTTATTTTTTTATTTTTTTTATTTCTTTATTTTTTATTTTTTTTTTGTTTCTTTTCTTATTTTTTTATTTGTTTCTTT
>CM050326.1:29604924-29629924 GCA_027475135.1 Bactrocera correcta | reverse complement strand
ACACACACACATACACATAGGGCTTTACACATCGCGTACAAGATCATCATAACCACAACCACCAGCCACGGCATACCTCCTGCAACGTCATATTTTATACTTCGTATTTATCATGCCTCTTCATCGGCAATTACATAGTGTCATCATAGTCATTTAGCCATTTGCTTCCTCATTGCCGTTGAGGTGTGCGTTGAGTCGCAAACACGCCTTGCCTTGTTCGGCGCCAGCTCACCACACGTCACATATAATTAACACATACACACATACACATGCCAAGCAGCATCCATTTAGTCACACGCTCATCATTTAAGTACAACGTGCAATACCGGCCGCCAGCTTCGGCTGCTCTGCAACGTGCCCAGCCCCGTCTGGCTCAGCGCTGCCGGCCAGAGAACCAGCATATCCCTGCCATTCTTTGTGGTGACTTCCGTGGCGGCGTACAACTGCGCAGTCGCCAGTCACTTTAGTATAATAATTTAAGAAATTTAAAAATTATTTAATTTTTATTTTATTTTTTTTTCCTTGCTCATCTTTATTATTTATAATTGTCGGGCTCATAGCGCATTATTCGGTGTTGGGTTTTTATTTATTTTTTATTGTTTATTTCGCACTCATGTTTTGATTTTTTATTCGCAATTTATTAGTTTGAGTTTTTTGCGCATTAAATTTTTATTTTCACATAATTTCGCACATAATATTTATTTTGTTTATATTTGTTTTTTTTTTTTTTATTTTGTTTATATATATTTTTTTTTATTTTGTTTATATTTTTTTTATTTTGCTCATATTTTTTTTATTTAATTTTTTTATTGTTTTATTTTTTTTTTTCGTTGTTCATTTTTAATTTTAATTTTTTTGTTATTATTTTAAATTTTTCATTATTTTTATTTTTTTGTATTATTTAAAATTTTTATTTTTCATTATTTTTCTCTTTTTGTTGTTACATGACCTCAACTTTCATAAATAAAGTTTATAAAATAATGTTAAAGTACAAAAAAAATATTTTCGATTTTATTTAAAAAGTCACGAAATCAAAAGAGAGGAAGATAAGAAAAACTCAGCTCTTTTGAGCTTGCTTTATAAGCTCATACAACGATAGTTGTTCTTCTAGCGAATGTCAAAACCCGTTGGTTCAAGAAAAAATTAACTGTCAACGAAGTTACTTAAAGGCAAGTCGAGAAAGCAGTCTGTTTCGACGGGTTCAGACCCGAGGGAAATGAGTGTTAAGTGCGTAAATTAACGCGACAGCCGGTTCTACTTTACCGGAATTGACCCGGATTTTAGCCTTAAGATACGCTGGAAATTGACCGCGAGTTACGTGGCCCCAGTGGAGTGTATGGAAAGACGGAACAGTCTATCAGAACGTAACCAAGTGCACTTTTTTTCGGATTCGGATGTCAGGTCACAAAGGTATAGCTGGGAATAAACTGGCTGATGAGGTTAAACGCTCCGCAGGATTCACCAATATGGTAGGACCCGAACCTTTCACTGCGTTTGGTCCGCATACCATAAAGGAGCTGCTCCGCATGTATGAAAGAGTGGGCAGGGCGAAGAAATGAAGAAGGAAGACTGCAAGGCAAGCGTCATGCCAAGTTGTTAATGGCCTTTAAAAGCCTCTACGGCTGTGCAATCTGTACCAAGTTTGCGCACTTAGCCGCCACTCCCTCCGAGTGGGAAACCAAGAACCTTACGGTCCATACGAGCTCGAACAGACAGCACGACTGAACAATCGCTCATCTAACCTCCATTCCACTTTAATACTCATCCGAGAATTACTCAGTACAGAGCCGTAACAAATTCGTCAATTCGCTAGCTGGAAACACATGACGGAAGGACAAAGAAAGGTTGCTGGCAGCATACAAGGCAATCGGCCGGCCGTTCCTTAATTACGCCGCACCAATATGGTCGCGTAGATGCAGTGAAACGAAGTCGAGTAAGCTTCAAATATGCCGGGAAACTGCACTCCGGGCTATAATGAAATGCCTCTTGATGTCTCGGTTCGAAAATCAACATAGTAAGGCCCGTTTGCTCGTAGTTAAGGAGCATAATCAACTCCTCTCCATGCAGTTTCTGACGAGGTGTTTTCGTAGAAACGTTCTTTCTAGGAAAGCCCTTTCCTTACCTACGTCGACGACATGAAACAATACGCCCATCAGACTTTGGACGCAACAAACTTCAGACATTCACTGACCGCCATTTCGACTCCCTTTTTTTTACTCACCGATCCAAACGGGGTTAGATCGCCGAAATAACAGCCCTTAGTCGGATGAAATCCGAGTCAATTCGGGTGCGTAGAACCGGCTGTTGTGGGAATTCCGACTCCCTTTGAGTGATTGGCGTACTTGCGAGGCAAACCACAACCCATTGGAGTCGATGAGCTCGAGTTCCCGCGAGAATCGAGAGTAACCGTTGCGCAGCTTCGTTCTGGACTTTGTAGCAGGTTAAATTCCTACTTACCCAGAATCGACCCCAACATACCAAATATACATATGTATGTCCAGCATGACTCTAACCCTTTGCATGCTCAGCTAACTCCACACATCTCACACCCCTCTCCTTATGGTAAGACTCTCGATGACAACTTATCTGAGTCTTACCAATAGGGTCTCCGACCAACGGAGTTTTACAAACTTCTTGGCAAACTTAATGTACCCTGTTCAAGGTATAATAAGTGCGAGATTAGTACTCTCCAGGGCAGGTTCAACGGACAAAAGTAGGGTCCGTGTGATGGGAATAGAGTCTGACTTTTTTCGCTCGAGAACTATCAACCCGACAACATTGCTCCGAATTACTTTCATTTGCATGCAAAGTTCACACGCCTGCTGGATTTACGTAACCGGAAAGGACCTTGATTTTTATCCGCCCAAAGACTGTCAATTTAACCGCATTCCTCCAAAGTACTTAGGGGAATTTTCTGTTGAATACAACAAGAACTGGATCAGCAAATTTCGAATCCTATGACATTCTTTAGAGGCCTTATCCAGAATTAGGACTCGCGCCAGTCGGGACTAAGTAACCCGAATGAATCCGGATTTCTATCCGGCCAAAGACTGTCAACTTGGCACCAAGCCACGAAATTAATTCTGGAATGTTTTCTGCCGCTACAACAACAATAAAGAGTATCAAGAAGCTTGAGCTGGCTTAACGAGGTTAGACCGAAATTAAATCGGTGGTTCGATATCCGAGGTTCCGACAAATGAGCAGCTTCTTGGTAAGAAAAAAAAATGTACAAAATTGGATGGAATTTCAAATATTTAGAAACTAGACCACGTACATATATATATACTCTTATAGCGTCTCTGACGTTCTTTCTGGATTTTGACTCAGCTCGACATGCTGTTCTTTTACATATATTTTTATAGGGTCTTCCGACGTATTTTTCTGGGGTTAACAAATTTCATGGCAAACTTAATATCCCTGAGTCAGACTATAATTAGTTAACATTCACACAACAAATATCAACACACTACTATTTAAAAATGAAAATAGTAAACTTACAGACAAAGATTTTGCACTCATTCAATCACTGCATGCAGCTTAATTTCATTTTCATATAACTGTTTCACACTCCGTTTTATTATAAATGGAATTTTTGACTCAATTCTAAATTGCCTATGAATATAAGCAAAAGGAAAAATTAAAATATATAAAAAATTACAATTAAAGTGTATACTTTTTGCAGGTGCCGTGTGTGCGAATTTTGTTTATATTGCCAAAATGTCTTAAAAATACGTCGACTATATTAGAAAAATAAGCAGCGTAGAGTTATGTAATACTTTTTAAACTAAAACATGTATGAGCACATTTTATTTAAATAATTCTGTAGGAAATTGCGATGGAAATTCGACTTTAAATGTGCTACGTTTTGCTGCCTCCTCTTCAGCGGCAATAGCGGCGTTGATGAAGTCTCTATAAGAACAGAAAAAAAAAAAAATAATAAATAAAAAGAATCAGAGTTAATAACAACTTTAAATGTAATATAAAATACTCACTCTTCATCTTCTAGCGTAATATTGACACGACCAGTTGAAATTTGTGTGGGGCGTATTGAACCAAAAAAGTCTGTAATGGGTACTTTATTCGGGTCACGTCTATAAAGATCTTTACGCACGCCAACTGTAGAAATACAAACGCGTTTTGGGCAAACTTGCAGCTGAAAGAAAGAAAAAAAATTTATTGTTGGATGAATAATTTATATGTAAAGAGATATTTGACTTACGAATTCGCCCATTGTCTTTTTACTATTTGGTTGTACGCGTTCAAGAAACTCTAAAGCATAATAAGTGTAGCGATCTATCATATAAACGCCAATGGACTGGTCAACGTGATGCTGAATTATGAAAGATAATGATTGTCAAATAACAAAAAGTTAGGTTAGCTACATTTTCGAAAAATATTGTACAATATATTTTAAAAGTCCAATTTTACACACTTTACTTGTTGAGGTATAATACTTACCGAAAGCGAATCTTCACCTACCAAACTGCTTGCCACTGCCAAAACATTCGGTGAGGTGAATTTCTCGTACAAGGAAGCGGCTTGACAAGTGTCAACCATGAAGAAGAGCTCATTATAACTGTAAAAATATTATAAATTATTAAAAAAAATTAATATATATAACAATATGTATACGCACACCGGAAATATATATTTGTCCACTTACCGTTTCTTCTCCCACATTTGCTCAACCGCATCGGCTAATTCCTGACTGGTAATCTCTTCGGAATCTTGAAATTTGAGAAAGCCATCACCGCCATGTCCAGTTAGGTAGATTAGCACATTGCTACCCGCATCGGTTAGCAGCTTCTTTGAGCGTGCCGTACCATTTTGTGTACGTCCTGTCAGCAGACGTACGAAATTTTCCACCGTCACTTCATAACCACGATAATCCACTTCAACATCATCACCATACACATTTATGTGTTGTTTTGCATTATTATACACCTGACCGGGACGTGGATTGCGCGCATTGCAAGCCATATCATCAGCCAGCATCAGAATGATTTGTGAGTCGGGTATGCCAAGACGCTTCACCGAACGATAAATGCTCAGCACGTTAGCTACATGCCGGTAGTTGAACCAAAAGCGTGATGCATCGACAAGCACCGCCCAGTTGTTGGTGTGTGTTGAACGTTGCACGGATTCCACATATTTTTCAGGTAGCTGATTACCGGCCTACGGGTGTAGCATTTTTACCGTTAGAGAAAATGTATTTTATTAATTCAAGAAGCACAATTACCTCCTGACTAGTTATTTGCGTTAATAAGCACAGTAGCGTGCATACCAGCAGCAGCAAACGTAAAATTGTTTGCATTTCTTTTATTTTATTTTTGTAAACTACAGCAAAATTCAGCACGAAACAAATTGGAAATTTTTGTGACAGAGCTCGTACACAACTGTTTTGCCGCTCAGCTGTTTGTGAATAACGTAAAACATAGCACGTATACGTGCTGGGTACAGAGTGTTACGATGTCTTTAGAGTTATAAATTTAGAACAGGGTGGATCGGGTTATTATTTTAATAATTTGTAATACCAAAAATCATCGAAACTCATTTAATAACATAAAAATTGTTGTTGTGGTGTTTTTGTTATAGTCTGGTAACTTCATGCACATAAACTATTGCTGATGTATATTAAACGTTGCCGGAAGGCAAAATCACATCACAAACCAGCATTTTATAATCATATGATTTTATATCACATCAACTCTGTTGGGCTAATCTTCTTGCAGATATATTTTCAGTATTTATTTATCCTTCAATATTCAATTTGCATTTTGATAGTTCTTTATAGGCTTATATTAGTATATACAGATATTTTTAAAATCGTGAGCTTTATAAATGGAACAGAACGGGATCAAAAAGTGTTCGTTTTTTTACTATCTCTACGATTTTCGGAATGTATCCCGTCTGACGACTGTTCAGTTTAAGTAAGTTTAATGTTCAAAAATTAATACTTTTAAATTAGAGGTCATGTTGAGTGTGTTAATAAAATTAGTCAACAATTATTAATTAAACTTAAGCATATTTTTTTAATTGTTTTAACGGTAGAGCCGTTTATTTCATTGCTCTTTAGCTACAGCCGCGCCTTCTAGACCGGAAATTTTCAAATCTGGCGAAAACATAGCCCAAATATTTTCTTGATAACTTTGTGTTTCATTGTTCAAACCGCCAACACAGTTCAAATATTGAGCGCAACACGCAGGAAAGTCCGCTTTTTCATTCACATAATCGCCCCATTCGCAGCCATCTGGAGCGCCAATCGAAACGCAACTAAAATCAAAAATAAAAGCAGCAATAAAAAAATATATATCCAAAATAAAAGTTTAGATAAACAACTAAAATTAATCATCACACTTACCCAGTGATCGTGGCGTCACCGTTTTCATTGCCGCAATGTATTTCGGCGCACGTCTCCGGAGACTTCACTTTCTTGCCCGGCGCAATGACGATTGTTTCACTAATGGTGCACTTGCCGGCATGCGCTATAGAAGCAAATATATCAGCAATAACTGTAAAAAGCATAGCAGCCGCTAGACTTACCGGGATTATGATAATTTCCGAACGCCATCCATGCTGCCACCGGTCCCAAACCGCCGAGACAGAGTAGCGCCGTAAGAAACAGTAAAGTTTTCAACTGCCAGTACATTATGCGATTTATCACAAATTAAATGCAACGCTAATTACGCGCTAAAAGTGACTAAAAACGGCCCGACTGAGCATAACTTAAAAAGCCCAATTTGGCTCTCTCTCTCTCTCTCTACTGCCAAGAATGTGCCAATACAACAAGACGAACAAGAAACATTAGCCACAATTGGAAATTGGTAAAAAATATACTTATGTAGCTGGGTTGTATAGTGGTTTTTGAGTACCGTGAGTAGGGTTGCCAAGAAGTTCAAATAAATACTTCGAAAATGCCCAAAATGATACATAGTAAAATACCGTTTAAACTAAGGATACTCTGCTTTTTTTATTCATATCCCAGTAGCTTCTTAATTAAGTTCTAAAAACCAGTTATATTCACAGATCGTCGCCTCTCTCTTGTTCCCTAATACATCGAACATATTATATTTCATGTCTATGTTCAACAAAATTCCTTTCTGAGCGTTTTGGACAGCAAACTGCTATAAAAAAAATAACGTGGAAAAAAGAGTGAAAAAAGCTAGCAATGCTTTATATGCGTGTAGACCCCGCAAAACCTGGGGGCTCTCTCGTTCTCTCATTCACTGGTGCTACACAGCTATTGTAAAACCAATTCTGCGCTAAGATGCAGTAGAATGGTGGATAGGCGTACAAAAATCTACCTACCGGAAGCTAATGGAAAGGGTACGCGCTGTGCGTAAGAACTCCAACGGCGGCACTAGAGTTAGTACTAAACCTGCCATCTAGAGATCTTTTCGCTGCGCAGCAAAATCGACGGGACGACTACTGGCTGCAGAAGAATTCACATATAGAACCTTCGGACATAGCTACACGCATCTAAACATTTATACGGATGGCTCGAAAATGGACGATGGAGTTGGTGTGGAGATACACTGTCCAGAGTTAGGTAAAAAACTTTGGGTTAGAAATAGAATTTTTCAAGGGTTGTGTGTTCTATACAATTTTAGTATAAAAATCATTGAAGTTATCTGGTACACGAATGCATATTGGCAACCCTATCTAGAGAGAGTGTAGTTGTGTGATGGAGCAAGTGAGCGGATGAGTCAAAGCGCTGCCAGCGCCAATGAAAAAGATGAGAAGCGTGGGCGGGCAGTTATTTTCAATAATATTTACATTTGTACAGACAGACAAACATATACTACGTTCAATTGTATAGAATTTTGTAGCATTTTTTTTTATGCGGAAAACAGACTCGACAGTATTTATGTATATATGTACATACATACAACATATGTATATAGATTTTTGAATTTTGTTTTTTATTATTTGAAATAGACTTTTACGACTTATGGCAAAGCGAGAAAATATTAAGTATTTATTATGAAATAGAAAAAGGGAAATTCAATTTTTATGGCGTAAACGGGTGCAGAAAATATAGCAGCCGTATTTGAGACCGTGCAGAGTCGATTCGGCGCCGTTTGCAGCAACTTGGATTGACGTATGGAACGACTTGGTGCATTTTACATCGAGATCTTAATTGAAAGCTTACAAAATATAATTTGGGCAAGTACTGAAGCCGCCCGACCTTTCTAAGCGACTTCGCTTGACTCTATGGGCTCTTGGAAGGTTCCTCGAAGATCCGATGTTTTCGAGTCAAATTTTGCTGAGTGATGAGGCCCATCGTCATCGAAAATTAGACTCAACGGTTGGATCATCTGCGACTTAGTCGCGGTCAACATTTGCAAGAGGATATCTTCAAAAACTAAATGCCAAAAAAAATTCTTTCGAATGATAATGAACATTCTCCATTAAATTTATAGTTTCTGTGTTTTTTTTTTCTTAAAAAAATTAGTAAACCTTGCAATGGATTACCCTTTACTTACTTCAACAATGGAAATTATCAATATGCAATAATTTATAAATTATCACAAAAACCATAAAAACAATAGAGCAACAATCCTTATCGCTTAACCTCACGCTTGCTTCTAAGGCCCAGCTATTTCGGCGAGAAACAGCTGGTTTTAGGAACAACAACTAGCGCTGACGTCGGCGTTTCAAAAGTATTTCATTCAATAAAAATAGAAATTCAGAAACGAAACATTTTGATAAGTTTAAGGCACTACTAGTTCATTAGTGTTCGAGCCTTTTTGAAGGTTAGGGTTAGCCATAAAATAAATAGACCGAAAAAAATATTAATAAATATAATTATATTCAGCCTCTCAGTAAAATATACTTTTGAATAAGCGGCTTATCATTCAAAAATTTTAGAGCAAGCGAATTAAAGAAACAAAAAGTGAGGTTAAGTTCGATGCAATGCGAGCTCTTTAGGTAATAGCAATGCTTCTTGGCACTCGTAAGATTATGTCGAACAACTGAGGTGATTTCTGATAGGAATAATGAGAAATAAAAATAAATAAAAAATAATGAGAAATAAGAAAATAAAAAATTTATATATAAAAATTTTGCCAGAACAATAACCTTGAATTTGAAATGAATTGGATTATATGGAAATACAAAGATGTACATACATATATACCTACATACATATACATACATACATAAATGTAGACATTGACAGGTAAATCATATATTTTGCCAGCACTGATAAGTAGCTGTCAGAAGCTAATCGCATCGCCCGCTTAACGCGCTCCCGCTTTTCGGAGAGTAATTGTATACGCGATTGTCGGTCGGCATTCAGCCTACTGGCCTACTTTCTCTCATTTAAAGTAATTATTAGAATTGACTTTTGTTTTAAGATAAGGCTTATACATATATAGTGCTGTTTATAAGTATGTATACTTATATACCTAAATATATAAAATATATAGGCGAATTTATTTTAAAAGATCTGCATTCGATCTGCCCAGCTTAGTCGCTGAAATTGCTTGGAGGAGAGAGCACACACAAATAAAAAATGCATTTCTGCAACTTTTGTCTATATACAGGACTGTTATGTCTTGCTGTTGGACCGCTGGCCGAGGCTTGGGTGGCACGCGCTAATTATCATAATGATGGTGTGTACAATTAGTATATAAAAAATCCAATAATTATAAATTTGGGATATAATTTTTGTATATCCATTTTACATACAGCACATCCTGGCAAATGTGTGGTGAGTGATACACTCATTCTCTCACCCGGTGAAAGAGCGAAATCGCCCAACTCTTGTTCGGTAGTTCATTGTGGCAGTGAGGGGCATGCCACCATTTTTGGGTAGGTTCAAGAACGTTTTCAAATCCAAGAACAAAATCCAACGAAAAATGGAGAAACTTTTTCTCCAAGTATTTTTGGAAAAAAAAATAACTGCTATAAGTGATATAAATCAGCATAACTGAATCAAAATAGACAATATTTAATTTATCAAAGCTTAGGTGGTGTTAAATCAAATAAGCAACTCGTATAAATAAATTAGACTGACATACTACAAAAAAAACGCCAAGTCAAAAATGTTGAGAGTAAATCAAATTTCAAATATAGTGAATCGAAAAACAAACTGGTATAAATGCAAACTGGTATAAATGTGAACTGGTATAGATGCAAACTGGTATAAATGCAAACTGGTATAAATGCAAACTGGTATAAATGTAAACTGGTATAAATGCAAACTAGTATAAATACAAACTGGTATAAATACAAACTGGTACAAATACAAACTGGTATAACTGCAAACTGGTATAAATGCAAATTGGTATAAATGTAAACTGGTATAAATATAAACTGGTATAAATAAAAACTGTGTAAATACAAACTGGTATGAATATAAACTGGTATAAATACCTCTGACTGGCTTAATAAAAGTTTGAGACTTTTTTCGACTTGCCAAAAAATGGGAGATTAACGAATCGAACAAGAAACTGGAATAAATATCAGCGGAAAAAAAAACAAAAATCAGAAAACGAGCAATTGGTATAAACTACATAGTATACTGGCATAAGCAAATATAACCAGAATAACAATACCACTAATATATACCATCTCCACACACGCTCTTACTTTGAATTTATTAGTCTAACATTGTCATTGCTTTTTCATGTTAAATTTTTTATAAAAGAGAGAGTAGAATTGACAAAGTATCTTCATTTAAAGCAACTCATGTCTTAGTACAGACACTTGTGAAAAACTAAATTATTATTTTTTTTTCATTCTCATTTTTAGCTGTGGCGCTGTTGTCCCACCAGAGGGTTGCAAATGGGGCGATTATGTGAATAAAGATGCTCCTTTTCAGGAGTGTTGCGCCCGCCACTTGGTCTGCGAAAGCGGCTTGACTGCTGAGACGCGGCTTTATGAAAAACACATTTGGGACATGTTCTCACGTTCGAAGAATACTGCGGACGATTAAGAACGTAATGTTTCGAAGGAAAGTAATGGCTTTGAGAAATGGTTGTATTACTCAAATTAAATGTAATGCTAAAGCAATGAAGTGATTATATATTATTTTTTATTGGAAATTGTGCTATTTATATTTGTTTAGGTAATATAAGATAATAATATTAGTAACTACTGATTTCTACATAAATATTATTGTTTTCTTTGTTTTTAAATAAAATTGACGAGTTGAAAAATGTATTAGTATAAATAATATAATAACTTTCAGTGGTTTAAAATTGGATTATTAGAACAGTAGATGTTACATTTTGGCGAGCCAAAGCTACTCTTCCAGCTTTCTTAAATACCTTTCGACTCACAGCTTTTGACAGAATAAAAATCAATGCTTCAGTCATATATCCACTGTTAAGTTCGAAAAAATATATTTTTTGCTAATTTTTTTGTGGAGGGGCTTTTTATTGAATATATACATAAAATATGTGGACATTTAGCGAATTTAACGTAATCTAAGAATTCATATTTTATTAAAAATATATTGGTTTCCGTCGTTGCTGTAGAAGATCTCCCGAAAGTCCTCCACAAAAATGTGTTTGGCGGTGAGGCAGATGTCTCTGATCCACATTCATTTAGAGCATTATAACTGCCGATGAGATATGGGTTTATGAGTTTGAAAAGCAAATAACTCAACAATCATCGGAACGAAACCTGTTTTAAGTTGATCGAAAAGATAATAAACAAGAAAAAACGTTAACTTCGGTTGCGCCGAAGCACCTCACAGGTGCATTTCTGTTAGTAACTATGTGTCCAGTTTGTATGGCAACTATATGCTATTGTTAACCGATCTGAACAATTTTCTCGGAGATTACATTGTTGCCTTAGAAAATAATCTATACCAAATTTCGTGAATATATCTTGTCAAATGTGAAAGTTTTCCATACAAGCTCTTGACTCCGATCGCTCAGTTTGTATGATAGCTATAGGGTGATTTTTTAAGAGCTTGATAACTTTTTAAAAAAAAAAAACCCATAAAATTTGCAAAATCTCATCGGTTCTTTATTTGAAACGTTAGATTGGTTCATGACATTTACTTTTTGAAGATAATTTCATTTAAATGTTGACCGCGGCTGCGTCTTAGGTGGTCCATTCGGAAAGTCCAATTTTGGGCAACTTTTTCGAGCATTTCGGCCGGAATAGCCCGAATTTCTTCGGAAATGTTGTCTTCCAAAGCTGGAATAGTTGCTGGCTTATTTCTGTAGACTTTAGACTTGACGTAGCCCCACAAAAAAATAGTCTAAAGGCGTTAAATCGCATGATCTTGGTGGCCAACTTACGGGTCCATTTCTTGAGATGAATTGTTGTCCGAAGTTTTCCCTCAAAATGGCCATAGAATCGCGAGCTGTGTGGCATGTAGCGCCATCTTGTTGAAACCACATGTCAACCAAGTTCAGTTCTTCCATTTTTGGCAACAAAAAGTTTGTTAGCATCGAACGATAGCGATCGCCATTCACCGTAACGTTGCGTCCAACAGCATCTTTGAAAAAATACGGTCCAATGATTCCACCAGCGTACAAACCACACCAAACAGTGCATTTTTCGGGATGCATGGGCAGTTCTTGAACGGCTTCTGGTTGCTCTTCACCCCAAATGCGGCAATTTTGCTTATTTACGTAGCCATTCAACCAGAAATGAGCCTCATCGCTCATCGGACACGGACGCGAAACACATTTCGAACCGAACACTGATTTTGGTAATAAAATTCAATGATTTGCAAGCGTTGCTCGTTAGTAAGTCTATTCATGATGAAATGTCAAAGCATACTGAGCATCTTTCTCTTTGACACCATGTCTGACATCCCACGTGATCTGTCAAATACTACTGCATGAAAATCCTAACCTCAAAAAAATCACCCGTTATAAGCTATAGTTAACCGATCTGATTAATTTCTTCAGAGATTACATTGTTGCTTTAGAAAATAATCTATACCGAATTTGGTTAAGATACATTGTCAAATGTGAAAGTTGTCCATACAAGAACTTGATTTCGATCGTTCAGTTTGTATGGCAGCTATATGTTATAGTGGTCCGATATCGGCCGTTCCGACAAATGAGCAGTTTCTTGAAGAGAAAATGACGTCTGCAAAATTTCAAAAGGATATCTTAAAAACTGAGGGACCAGTTCGTATATATACAGACTGACGGACGGACATACAGACGGACATGGCTAAATCGACTTAGCTCAACATACTGATCATTTATATATATACTTTATATGGTCTCCGACGCTTTCTTCTGGGTGTTACAAACATCGTGACAAACTTAATATACCCTTTTCAGGGTATAACAATTCGCTGAAGTAGCTGAAGGCCATCCCTCAAAGTACTTATGAAAAATGTTTCGCGGACTGGATAAATCGTTGGCGTAAGTCTATTATAGGGCTGACTTTGAAGGCGAAAAAATATTGATGAATAATTGAATGTTTTGCGTTTTATTTACAATTTCCGGGATTTTGTCACAATCGATATACTATATATGTATATTTATTAGGCCTCCTTAAGCACCTATAATTAATTATCAATTACAGCGTCTATAAACCAAACTCAACCCAAACTCATTCAAACATTTACCCCTCTCGCTCATTGCATAGACAATTTGCATTTGCGATCGTCGATCAGTGTTCAACTCATTAACGGTCATGACTAATGCTGATCATTGATTTAATGTAAACATCAAATATCATTGTTATACATGGCTAAGCACATATTTTACAGACTCCAATCCTTTAAAATGAGCGACAAACGATCAACTTAGCTCAGTCGTTGCATTTGCTTCGAGAAAAACGTAATCGAAATATACAAAATGCAATACGGTTACTTTTGGCTATGCATAGGGTTGCTATTACTTGCTGTTGGGCAGCGAACAGACGCCGCAACGTCGCTTGTCTCTTATCACGACGATGGTGAATAAAAAAAGAGTGTGGAGTTATATATTTTCTCTATAGTTATAAAAGTAATACTATTTTTTATTATCTCTCGCCAACTGCCAATCAGCGCACCCCGGCAAGTGCACAGCCAGTGAGACAGATATCCTCTCACCAGGTGAAACGACGATAACATCGAAGTTTTGTGCGAAAATTACTTGCGAAAATGCAGACGGTCTTGCCCAAATCGCCGGGTGAGTACAATATATTTGACGATTCATGATATTCTCTTTAAGTTTTAACGACTGTGAAACGTGATACGCTTCGTATTGTGTTTATAACCTATTGAACGGGGATGGGTTTAACGTTGCTGAAAAGCTGAGAGCCAGTTTAACGAACGAGTTTTAATGAAAGTTTAGTTTTTTTTTAGTTTATTGACCCTAAGTGAAGATTTAGTGTACCGTTATGTAAGAAAAAATAATAATAAAATATAATAAAACAAATTGTGAGAATAGAGTTTTGATCTAACTTTCCTAAATACACATTAAGTACATATAGTATCAAATTAAATAATAACTATTTCTACTCTCTTCTTTAGTTGTATTCCCCAGAAGCCGTTAGGAGGCTGCATATGGGGTCCTCCCTTGAATAAGACCGCGCCATATCCTGAATGTTGTGAACGCATACAGATTTGCGCTTAGAAAGGACAATGACATCAAGTTATTGTTATTATTCAAATGTAAAGTTTATTTAATAAAGCGATTTTAATTTAAGGATGGGGTCATGTGTAGAAGTTCACGCAAGTGAGGAAAGTTCTCTGATCGCCATTCACTTGGGAGTGGCCAGAAACGATTCTTTTACATATGACCCAAGCAGCTCACGACTTCCGGTCTTTGACCAAGTATCCTCTGGGTAGCCTAAGAACATCCGTTTGAAGGCGAGCTAAAGTGAGAAGGCGAAACACCCCTGCATAGGGTTGTGCGCTGGGTTTGGGACCCGCCACGTAAAAAAACACCCCCAATGAAAGACAACAACAAGCCTCGGATGAGTGACCCCCCTTTTGATGACGAACATGGCAAACGAAATAAGGACTATGATTTGAGGGCATGCACCTGGAATGTCCGGTCCCTTAATTGGGAAGGTGCCGCTGCCCAGCTGGTAGATGTCCTCGTAAAGGTAAAGGCTGACATCACCGCCCTCCAAGAAATGCGATGGACGGGACAAGGACAGAGACGAGTAGGTCCTTGTGACATTTACTACAGTGGCCATATAAAGGAGCGCAAGTTTGGTGTTGGATTCGTGGTGGGAGAGAGACTCCGTCGCCGAGTACTATCATTCACTCCGGA
Organism: Bactrocera correcta; assembly: GCA_027475135.1. Classification (NCBI taxonomy): domain Eukaryota; kingdom Metazoa; phylum Arthropoda; class Insecta; order Diptera; family Tephritidae; genus Bactrocera; species Bactrocera correcta. The sequence continues at coordinate 29,614,733 of CM050326.1, read as the reverse complement.
GAATGAACGTCTAGCCACAATCCGCATCAAAGCGAGGTTCTTCAACATATCGCTGATTTGCGCCCACGCCCCGACGGAAGAGAAGGACGATGTGACCAAAGATGCCTTTTATGAGTGCTTGGAGCGCACTTATGAGAGATGCCCCCTCCACGATGTCAAAATCGTGCTTGGCGACTTCAATGCCAGGGTGGGCAAAGAAGGTATCTTTGGCACTACGGTCGGTAAATTCAGCCTCCACGCGGAAACATCCCCAAATGGGCTGAGGCTGATCGACTTCGCCGGGGCCCGAAATATGGTTATCTGTAGCACTAGATTCCAGCATAAGAAGATACATCAAGCTACCTGGCTGTCTCCAGATCGAAAAACCACCAACCAGATCGATCATGTTGTGATAGACGGAAGACACGTCTCCAGTGTTTTAGATGTGCGTGCGCTCCGAGGTCCTAACATCGACTCGGACCACTATATTGTTGCAGCCAAAATACGCACCCGCCTCTGTGCAGCAAAAAACGCACGCCAACAAACACAAGGATGGTTCGACGTCGAGAAGCTGCAATCACAACAGACAGCCGAACGTTTTTTCTACTCGGCTTGCATTCCTGCTCTCTGAGAGCACTCGTCAACAACTCGGTATAAGGGAACTGTGGGACGGCATTTCAAACTCCTTACGTACAGCTGCAACCGAAACCATTGGTTTTCGGAAAGTGCAGAAGAACAGCTGGTACGACGAGGAGTGCCGTGTCGCAGCGGAGAGAAAACAGGCTGCCTACCTCGCAACGTTACGATCGACCACAACACGTGCGGGATGGGATAGATACCGAGAGTTGAAGAGGGAAGCGAGACGCATTTGTAGACAGAAAAAGAAAGGGGCCGAAATGCGTGAGTACGAAGAGCTTGATAAGCTGGCCGACAGGGGTAATGCTCGAAAATTCTACGAAAAGATGCGGCGGCTTACAGAAGGTTTCAAGACCGGAGCATACTCTTGTAGAACCCCCAAAGGTGATCTAGTTACCGATGCCCAGAGCATACTTAAATTATGGAGGGAACACTTCTCCAGCCTGCTGAATGGCAGTGAACGCACAACACCAGGAGATTGCGAACCCGATACCCCAATCGATGACGATGGAGCAGACGTTCCATTGCCCGACCATGAAGAAGTTCGAATAGCAATTGCCCGCCTGAAAAACAACAAAGCGGCAGGGGCCGATGGATTGCCGGCCGAGCTATTCAAACACGGCGGCGAAGAGCTGATAAGGTGCATGCATCAGCTTCTTTGCAAAATATGGTCGGACGAAAGTATGCCCAACGATTGGAATTTAAGTGTGCTATGCCCAATCCACAAAAAAGGAGACCCCACAATCTGCGCCAACTACCGTGGGATTAGCCTCCTCAATATCGCATATAAGGTTCTGTCGAGCGTACTGTGTGAAAGATTAAAGCCCACCGTCAACAAACTGATTGGACCTTATCAGTGTGGCTTTAGACCTGGTAAATCAACAACCGACCAGATATTCACGATGCGCCAAATCTTGGAAAAGACCCGTGAAAGGAGAATCGACACACACCACCTCTTCGTCGATTTCAAAGCTGCTTTCGACAGCACGAAAAGGAGCTGCCTTTATGCCGCGATGTCTGAATTTGGTATCCCCGCAAAACTAATACGGCTATGTAAACTGACGTTGAGCAACACAAAAAGCTCCGTCAGAATCGGGAAGGACCTCTCCGAGCCGTTCGATACCAAACGAGGTTTCAGACAAGGCGATTCCCTATCGTGCGACTTTTTCAACCTGCTTCTGGAGAAAATAGTTCGAGCTGCAGAACTTAACAGAGAGGGTACTATCTTTTATAAGAGTGTACAACTGCTGGCGTATGCCGATGATATTGATATCATCGGCCTCAACACCCGCGCCGTTAGTTCTGCTTTCTCCAGACTGGACAAGGAAGCAAAAGAAATGGGTCTGGCAGTGAACGAGGGCAAGACGAAATATCTCCTGTCATCAAACAAACAGTCGTCGCACTCGCGACTTGGCACTCACGTCACTGTTGACAGTCATAACTTTGAAGTTGTAGATAATTTCGTCTATCTTGGAACCAGCGTAAACACCACCAACAATGTCAGCCTAGAAATCCAACGCAGGATAACTCTTGCCAACAGGTGCTACTTCGGACTAAGTAGGCAATTGAGAAGCAAAGTCCTCTCTCGACAAACAAAAACCAAACTCTATAAGTCTCTCATAATTCCCGTCCTCCTATATGGTGCAGAGGCTTGGACGATGACAACAACCGATGAGTTGACGTTGCGAGTTTTCGAGAGAAAGGTTCTGCGAAAGATTTATGGTCCTTTGCGCGTTAGCCACGGCGAATATCGCATTCGATGGAACGATGAGCTGTACGAGATATACGACGACATTGACATAGTTCAGCGAATTAAAAGACAGCGGCTACGCTGGCTAGGTCATGTTGTCCGGATGGATGAAAACACTCCAGCTCTGAAAGTATTCGACGCAGTACCCGCCGCGGGAAGCAGAGGAAGAGGAAGACCTCCACTCCGTTGGAAGGACCAAGTAGAGAAGGACCTGGCCTCGCTTGGAATATCCAATTGGCGCCACGTAGCGAAGAGAAGAAACGACTGGCGCGCTGTTGTTGACTCGGCTATAATCGCGTAAGCGGTGTCTACGCCAGTAAAGAAAGAAGATTTTAATTTTTTGGCTTATTGCATTTTACGACTTTCTAATAGAATCTGTATGTTTGGAACTCGGTATTTAAAAAATGGGGTTTTGTAGTTTTTATGTGATTGGTTTAAAGGTTATATGTGACCTGGTCTACGAAAAGGGGGCTTAGGTGTCAAAAAATCAATTTTTTTTTTTTTGACACTTAAGCCCCCTTTTCGTAGACCAGGCCACATAAGTTTTTCTAAGCGATTCGCGAACTTCATTAACCTCCCGGTGATGAAACGGGAAAAATTTCTGCTCGGCAAGTGACTTTTTCACTTCTTGGAAGCGTAAGAAAGTCGTTCGGAAAGCAGATAATACGGTAGATCACCCACCCATCTTAAGATCCAGCATCCATTATTGGATTATATTCGACCGAAAATACCACGTCTAGCAAGTAGTGAAGAAAAACAGCAGCCGAGCTGAGAGTGTATACGGAAACTGAGAGCTGAGAGTGTAGACGAAGACCGTAGAGAGTCGAATCCGCGCTTTTCGCAACAGCTCGAACTGACGCATGGAACGACTTGGCAGATTTTATGTCGAGATCTTAAATCGCAAACGTAAAAAATATAGCTTGTGAAAGAATTGAAGCCGTTCGACCTTCCCAAGCGACATCGCTTCGATCTATCGGTACTTGAAAAGTTTAATGAAGATTCAACGTTTTTGAGTCAAATGCAGTACAGTAATGAGGCCCATTTCTGACTCAATGAGTATATAAACAAGCAAACTGGCGGCTTTTAGGACGAAGAGCAACTTGACGAGATTCAAGAGCCTGACATTTCATTCAGAAAAACAACAACGGCTCATTCATTCATCGTTGGATTCATCAGTTTATATTTCTTCAAAAATGATGCCGGTCAGAACGCAACCGTCAATGACGACTCTTATCACGCCATAATAACCGATTATTTGATATCTGAATTTGAAACTCGTGATCTCGGTGACATTTGGTTTCAACAAATACTTACCATACATCGTATCAATCAAAGGATTTATTGAGAGAATACTTCGGTAAGAAGATAATTTCACGTTTAGGGCCGTTCGATTGGCCACCAAGATCGTGTGATATCACACTTTAAGACTTTGTTCTGCGAGGATATGTAATGTCTAAAGTCTATGCGTACAATCTTATTTCGATTCAAGTCTTGAAGAAATACATTACGAGTATCATTCGTTGCTTACCAGTCGAAATGCTCGAATGAGTCATCGAAAATTTGACTCAACGGATGGACCATCTGACACATAGCCGCGTTCAACATTTGAAAGAGATAATCTTAAAAAGTAGTTGCGAACGAATGTTCTTTCGCATAAAAATAAACATTCCCAATTAAATTTAGGTTTCTATGTGTTTTCTTTTAAAAGTAAGGAACCTCGAAATGGATCACTGAATCTGAAATCGTGAAAATGTGGCATCGGGTAAGCGACATATATATTTCAATGTCAAGTTGAGGCAAGTTCAGAGCTGGCAAGATAAGATCCTTTTCGCAATTTTTTTTTTTTTTCAAGTTAATAGAAGGCATTCCAACCAACTTTAGTCGCCCTTTCTATTATGGATTTTCCTTGACCTGGGACCGCTTTCGCGCAATGTCTGATGCTTTAATACTCTGCTTTTCTTTCTTCCTCTTTGATTCTGATCATCGGAATAAGGTCCCCGGTTGTGGTTAAAAATCATAAATATTCAGGGTCATCACTATAGTGATGATGACTAGATGACTACAACTCTGTGGATTGTATTTATAACAGCTCTAACATCTCGTTAGGCCATGTGAGCCATGACTATATACATACATAATATTTTAACATTTTGCGAGGAGTTAATAGAGTGACTGTACATTTTCATTAGGTCACCTTAAGCACAAATAATTATTTATCATTTATAGAATCTATAAATAGTAATTCATCCCAAACTCATTCAAACACTTGCCCCTCTCGATCATTGCGGAAATAATTTGCATGCGCGAACGCCGATCAGAGCTCATCGTCTGTGCAGATGTTCGGATGTTTGAGTCTGTTACGTTCAAAACTCGTTTACCGTCATGATTAATGCTAATCATTGATTTAATGTAAACAATAGTATTACGTAAAAATATATACATAGTTAAGCACATATTTTTCTTTAAAATGATCAGCGAAAGATCGCTCTAGCTCAGTCGTTGCAATTGCTTTAAGAAAAATGCATTACAGTATCTGTTGGATATGCGCAGGGTTGCTATTACTCGCTGGTGTACAGCAAACCGAGGCTGCGATAGGACGTGTCTTTTATCACAACGATGGTGAGTAAAAACAAATACATACATACATATGTAGAATTATAAGTATAAAGTAACAGTAAAATTACTCTTATTATTATTTCTCTTACAACTGCCGATCAGCGCATCCTGGTAAGTGCACGGTCAGTGAGACAGTTATACTCTCACCAGGCGAAGTGACCTTAACTTCGGGCATTTGTGCGCGAATCACATGTGAAAATGAAGAGGGTCTTGCCGAAATTGCTAGGTGAGTAAAAGATATTAGACCACTGATGACAGGGAATGAGATGACAGAGATATCGGAAGTGTTGGCAGCTATAGTGTTCTTTCTGAACAAAGCTACTTGAATTATTTATTTTAGTATTTTAAGAGAGATAGCAAAGTTAAAAGCTTCTGCTAAAAAGTAGAGTTCTGTCATGGGCCATTTGTAACCTCGCAAAGAGCCGCATCCCTGTCAACTGTCTTAAGGATGCAAAAAGAAAGTGGGTCTTCAGCAGTGAAGCTAACCTTCTGCTCACACCACTGCAACAGGCTGTTAGGTGTCACGCAACGGTCTGGCCTCAAACTGCTCGAACTCCGTAAGAGTGGGATGTATTCGGAAGGGCCGCCAAGGCGATTCACAGTTTCTTTCATCCCGAAGCCTGGCAAGAGTTTCCACTTTAGTTTCAGACTTCCTGACTATTCCGGTGTTTTTAAGCTGAGTTTTTTGCCATTAAGGTTGCGTTACATTTACCACTCCGGAGTGCAGCGTCTTTCAAAGAAGTGTATTAAGGAATGCCTTATCTCGTTATCAATGGCACTTTACGATAAGACTAGTGAATGTAAGAGGCCGCAGCGGAATTACGGGTAACTGTAGATCTCATAAGCTGACCCTGCTATCAGCATAAAGAGAATAGGCCGGTGACTCTCTTCGTACATTCTACTGCTAAATAACGGACAAAGAAAGGTGCTTGAGCATTGCCATCAGTAGAAAGAGAATGGGTCGGTGCTCCCCTCTTCTCATGTGCGCTACTGTTGGATAGCTAGGATTTGCGGCAGTTTAGCCTCCGCTGGGCTACCAGGTTCATGCGCTTTTGTCAGTTCCTTTTGGCCCAAAATCTATTATAAGCTGCAGTGGCTGTATGAAAGTAGACTAAAATCTTGTATACAGGCACGGATTTTCGGTTGCCAGGAGCCAAATCTGCTCGGAAGTTATAGTTTTCTTTTTAATTGGAGACATCATTTAGAAGATCGTATGTACCTTTATGTTGTAGATACTATATACATATATATGTAGGTCTATACTTGCTTACTAATAGTGAAAAGTTAGTGCTCGAACTTCCTTAACCTCACTTAGTATAACCTTACATTTACTTACCTATACTATTTCTCTTCTCTTCTTTAGTTGTGGGTCCCAGGCGCCATTAGAAGGTTGCGAATGGGGTGATCCTAAGAATGAGAAGGCTCCTTATCCGGAATGTTGTGAACGCCAACAGATTTGCCCTTAGAAAATAAAAGCATAACGATGGCATCAAGTTGATATTCGGTTACTCAAATTGATTTAGTTTTTATGGTTTATTGCATTTACGACTTTCTAATATAATTTGCACGTATGGAACTCGGTATTTAAGTTAAGCGGTTTTGGAGGTAATAAAATGGTGTTTTCTTATTTGAGGGTTTCAAAGATTATACAAATTTTTTTAAATTGAAGAAATGTGCAAAAAGAAGTTATGTTAGACATTGGTTGGGAATTCCATAGCATATTCGGCATTGGAATTTCATTACACAAGGACGATCCAATAAATATTTAGAATTTAAAAGAAAAACGAGGATTTGAAAAAAATGTCCAACTATTCTTCTACTTTATTAATCGGTACGAAAAAAAAAATTGGGAGCGCTGGCGACGATAACATTTTCAAACGACTAAAATTTCTGGATATCAAACTCAGGCAGTGCTTCATTTTTGATGCGGAACGTGAGTATTGGATGGAATCAGTTAGAATTAATGAAAATAATATTAACATTACAAACATGAAATCTGAAGCTTATTACGAATCTCAGGAGAGGATTTACCAGATCATAGATCTGCAGGTTATACTCTTGAAGTGACTAAATTCTGCGTAGAAAGTTATGGTAATCCGCTTCTCTCGTCAGCTGGGATACTTTTATACAAATGTTGCACAACGGCTTTTCGACTGTGTTGTTGCTATTTCTACAATTTATTTGTTAATACATGTAAATTTATTTAGCACTTTACACACCATATCACAATCTTCAATTAATAACAATTTAAATTAGAATTGCGCATAATTCACCTTTAAATGTAAACGTCAAGAGTAATGTAAAGTGCGCAACAGCATCAATGCATTTTCACAGGGTGCATAAGGTAAGCAAATTTTTAATGTTTAATTATTTTATTTTATTTTTTTATTATATTCTTTTTTTATTTCCCTTTATGTATTTTCGCATATTTTTCATTTCTATCAAAATGCGCTGTAATTAAAATGTCACGCTGAATACTTCCTGCTCCGCATTCTTTTGTTTGACAACACTTATTCATGTTAATCACACCAACAGTTGTTATTAAATTTTCTTTGTGACAAAAAAGTGTGTGTGTACATTTTATATAATATGTGAACTTAAGCAACTCACTACGTGAAATAAACACAAAACAAATTTTAGAAGATGCAGGAAATTACGACTACTAAGCGGTGAAATTATAATAAGCAAAAGGTGTTAGCCCTATTTAATGTAGCTTAGGTAAATGCGTGTAAAAATCCAAAGACTTAGTGCCTTGTGTTATTAAATAATTGTGTTATTAAATAATACTGTTATTGTAAGAAAGTAATATTAATTAAAAATAAAATACTTTTTTTAAACAAACTTTGTCATTCATTCATGTGACCCACCCTGTTCCTGATCTTTCAAACAACAGCTGATCGACAATATTAACGAGGTTGTCAAAACGGAAATTAATTTGAACTTTTACGGTACGCGTTAAATTTTTTTCTTGAAATTAGGAAATATTTAAATATATTATAAAAAGAGTCAAATAAATGCAAAATATTGTTTAAGGAAGTGATATTTATTATGTGCAAGAGTCATTTTGAGCTTTGGACTTATCTATAGAAGTGATATTCATTAAGTGCCAGTGTTATTTTGAGTTTAGAAGTTAATTATGGAAATCGAAGCCGGAAGCTGCAACGCTATGCACGCAAACAAGTACTGCAAAGCATTGCCACGCGAGCATATTTGGGATATTTTGCTTGTAAAGGAGCTGTAACAGGTCCTGGATCATTGGTAATTATAATTTCACACATTTACAGACGTATCCATATTGTATTTTTTGCTGTAGAAATGTTGTAGGGACAAACCACTCGATGAAAATATCCATACATAAATATATTTTGGCAGGCAATTTATTCTTGGCAAATTATAGGTTAGCGTTGATGTTTTGGTCTCAAAAGTTTGGAATCTTCGTATGCATATTTCAGTGTGCACAGCATCCGCAAGTGTATGCAGGCTTGTGAATATGTATGGTATATGCTTTCACTATAGTCCTTTGTGGGTTATTTTGGCGAAATTGTTAAATGCTATATTTGATTTATGAATTGATATTGATTAGAAAATAAATAATTTTCAATTAGTTCCTTGTTGTAATAGCACATCTATACTCGTTATACGGTTTTGAAAATATACCAAAATACTGATTCCATGTTCATTGTAATTATTTAAACAGTGTTAAAATTGGCAAAAGCAAAAGCTCATTTCAATTCAGTGTGCTTCAATAGTTGAATTTTCACAATTTTGTCCTTATATGTATAATTAATCCTAGGTATAATTAGTTACTATTTGAGATATTGTTGCGCATTGAAAATATTATTTGATAGCTAGTTGAATGCTTAAAGCTTGGCTACTTATATACATATTATATGTACATATATACGTACATATGTATGTACAAGATACATGCGTATATACTACCTATTCTAATTTGTAACTGCACAACAGAAAATAGAGAAAACGTTAAAGTTTTGAAATTTTTGCGTTTTTTGTGAATTATAAATGAGTGGGAAATATGTATATCAAAGTTTTTTATTTTGCGCTTTAAAATAAAGTTGCACAAATGTTATTATTTGTATTTGTGATATAATAGTTTAGGCAAACACGTAAAATAATTAGTTTTTTGATTTCTTAATTCTCCAATAAATAAAAGAAAAAAATATGTATTCTAAAAATATATTTAATTTTTTTAATAACAAACTTGATCAGCCCATATCTTGAATAAATTTTTTTTTTTTTTTTCATTGTATGTCAACAAAAGTTTTTTGAGCTAACTTTAGATTTTTAAAATTACCTAGAGTAAGTTTTCTTCTATACTCTATTTAAAAATTATTCACGACATTTGAATGCCATATTCTTAAAGAATATTAGTAAAATGCTGCTCTTTTCGTTTTTCGTATGTAAAGACTATATGGTTAAGCAGCAGCCGCACTCTCTAATTTGCTTATGGCGCGCTCTTAACAAACTGTTGCATAGATTTAACTGTTATGCAGCTCCCAAGCTGGTAAACATATATATACACATTTATGGATATAAATTTATAAGCATACATGCTTTATCCTGCACAGCTGAGCACGCGAGTTTGTGCCACCACCTTAAACAGTCCTCCTTACCTGTCGCTTGACCAACAATCCGCCAACTACTCAACTCTGTTATACATCTTACTTCGTAACAGCGAGCTGTTAACTTAACAGTCGGCAATACCATAAATAACAACATCGCCAATTGGTCTGACTCAGTTGATGTTAAATTCGCGCCGGTTCGGTTCGTTCTAAAACGGAAAACGAAGTTCATATATGCGTTGAAT
>CM050326.1:29554424-29604424 GCA_027475135.1 Bactrocera correcta | reverse complement strand
AACATTTCTGTAAAAAAAAAAACTCAAAATATAGCTAAATATATACTTTATTACATTCAAAGAAGTTCGAAATGTTCAATCGCGTACTTTCTTTAAAAAAAAAATGACGAAAATCGCCTAATTTTTCATGTGTCACACTGGTATAGCCCCCTAAGGTATTTTCCTAGCTTTGTTGCTTTGCAAGAGCATAAAATGTTCGGTTGCATCAGAAAGGCTAACCCTTCCTTGCTTTTTAATTTTTGTAAACTTTTTTAATAAACTTGTTTTTAGTTTTATTTCGTACTACTTTCTTACATTATTTTCAATTTACATTAAGTTTAATTTTAATATATCTCACACTTGCAATATCCACCTGTAACCCCTTCATTTACACATTGTATACATTCTAAACTTTTTCGCACCGCTTGGCATTCCATTACACAAGTTCCTTCATTTCAATCGCATACCAGATTGTGCAGCGTGATGTGGAGATGCACTGCGCCAGAAGCGCGAGTCACAATTAAACTCACAAAGTTTTTTACGCCAAACTGGAGAAATGAGAAAATGCAACAATCAGCAATCGAAAATATGTGTGGCATGCACAATACTTTCTTGCACACTTGCATGTTAGTTACCGCATCCTTAGAGCCGTGCCTTCCTCATCGCCGAACTCATCATTAGCTGCCTGTCTGCCATGTCATTGTGGCGCTCGCCTGTTGGCAGTGCTTTAAATATATCCAGAGTATGGGTAATTGCATTGCTGCTATACAACCTGCGCTCATGAAGCGCTCCACGCTCACGTACTCTTTCCAACAAATTCCATTTTAAACAGCTGTAGAGCGTGGCCTCTACGACGGCGAAGGTTGGCAGTGACGTGTCTGTTACCTGTCGGTTGCGGCTTGTTGACCTTCGTCGCTCACTTTTTGTTGCATTTAATGTTTTCTCCTTGCCATTCACTGTTGCCAACTAGTTGCGAACGTCATTTCGTTTTACAATGTTTGTTTTACTGTTTTGCGCAAGTAGTTTTGTAGTTTTACGTGCGCGTTAATGTTTTTCTCTTCGCTAATTTTTAATATTGCTTGCTCTTATCGCTGTGTAAAATTTCGATCTTTCGCTATTTTTTGACATTTTTTCATTGGCAGTGACAAACAAGTTTTTAACACAAAACATAGTGTTGTCTTCATTTGTCGCATTGCTGTGTTGTATGTTTTGAGTTTTTCATCAATATTTAAATTCAGTTGCTACTAAGTAAAGCAAAATAGCGATAGATGCAGGGAAAGTTATTTATGTTATGATTGTCTTCTAAGGACGAGCTTAGTAGTAGGTTTTCATTCATCTTTACCAGCTATAAGCTAACCGCTTGCTACAGAAAAGTTCACTGCGGTTCCACTTAAGCTTTTTAAGCAGTCTTTCATAGACTTGAGAGCATTGGTATCCTATTACAGTTAATTTTGTTTCGAAAAGTTATTTATCCAGCTGACAGCGCTACATACCTTGACCCCAGAATGGTTCCGTATGAAGCTTTCAACGGGCATACGTTTTACCAATCGCGTCTCTGACACCACATCTCCCGCTATTTACCTGAGTTCGGTTCTCTTCTGTCACTCTTCTCGCTCAATTCTGCTTAAGCATCCATTTCTGAACCATTTTGCTTAAAGTGCGTACAATATTCCTCACTTTAAGAGCAGCTTGATTATCGCTTCATACGTTGATATTTTTGAATCACCAACTTGTCTCCATTATGATCTCAGCAGCTTTCATTAAATCGCATATAGTCCTACATTTGTAGCTTCCACCCTTGGTACATATTACTTTTTATTTTTACCCACTAAGCTAACAACACTTAGGTGAACATCCTGAGCAACATGTTGAAAGAGGATGAAGGTACCTGTTTTTTACAAAGACAGTTTGTAAAAGTTAATTTAAGTGTACACAACACCTTGAATAGCGCTTAATCAGCGCAAAAATTGCATAATACCTCTGAAATCACTTAATGGCTGCTTCACAACTGACAACTGATTTGCTGACACCAGTTAACTGCCGCAATTTGTCTGCTTGTCGGCATAAAGAGATTCCCAGAAGGTGTCTTTGTGCAAATATATGCTCCTAGCAGACTTTGTAAACGATTTAGACATCAACTGGTGCATATGCATGAGCGCTTAAGCACATCTAACGGAGAGTGACATATGAAGTTTGTACAAAGAAGACACACTTACAACTGAACATTCACTCAATGGCATATTATTCTTTATGCAACAAGCAAGCACGAGCATTCACGCACGCAACTAAACACATATGTAAGCGTTTGAGTGCAAATTTATTAATGTACGCAATCATTTCGCATCGCTGCACGTCGCTTGACATTCCACAGAATTGCACTAATGTTGCCACTTAATGTTACAAATGGGAAAAAAGTAAAGAATGTAAGCAAATATATAAAGAAATGCAAAATGCGCAGAAGCATTTGTGCTGATAAAGCGCTCACACGCTTCGAAGAAGCAATTGAGCAGCTGTTGTACGTGGCGTATGAGTGACATTGATTCGCATAAGTGATAAATCTGCTTTATGCATGTATATATGTGTGTGCACGTGGCTGCAGCTGTGTGAACTCTTTAGTAATTGCTACGATTGCAGCAATCATATAAAGTGTTGTGGTATGCTTTGTAGACGCAGGTATTGATTACATACGTCAGCAGTGTTGCATATTGAATGTTACGCATACGTCCCAATGATATGAAAAGTGAAGTTAAAGAGTCTTTATGTAAATGATATGTAGCAGCGCGTGAATTTAGATAATTTAGTTATTTTAGTTCCTTTGACTTCAGATTAACTTTATACTTAAACTTAAACTTAAACTTAAACTTAAACTTAAACTTAAACTTAAACTTAAACTTAAACTTAAACTTAAACTTAAACTTAAACTTAAACTTAAACTTAAACTTAAACTTAAACTTAAACTTAAACTTAAACTTAAACTTAAACTTAAACTTAAACTTAAACTTAAACTTAAACTTAAACTTAAACTTAAACTTAAACTTAAACTTAAACTTAAACTTAAACTTAAACATAAACTTAAACTTAAACTTAAACTTAAACTTAAACTTAAACTTAATCTTAAACTTAAACTTAAACTTAAACTTAAACTTAAACTTAAACTTAAACTTAAACTTAAACTTAAACTTAAACTTAAACTTAAACTTAAACTTAAACTTAAACTTAAACTTAAACTTAAACTTAAACTTAAACTTAAACTTAAACTTAAACTTAAACTTAAACTTAAACTTAAACTTAAACTTAAACTTAAACTTAAACTTAAACTTAAACTTAAACTTAAACTTAAACTTAAACTTAAAGTCAAACTTAAATTTAAACTTAAACTTAAACTTAAACTTAAATATTTCATAAGGTAAACACCCATACAGAAGTACAGAAGCAATTTGCATGAGTTGCTAAACTTTTTTTCTCACACCTGAAAGCAACTTATCGAGCTAGCCGGCAAATAACTTCGGTAATCTGTATATATGTATAGTATATGTTGAAAGTGCCAGTTGTGCATGAATAAGTTTTTGATCCTTTATATGCTTTTATATGCCAATGTGCTTATTTCTTCATACTCAATTTCTAAATCTATGTAGTTGCTCAGCTTAATCACTTCTTACGGCAATTCATCTTCGTTGTTGCTGGTTATGAATAAATTACTGCAAAGTAAAATGAATTCCATAATGAAAATGGTTTTCGTTGGGCACTTTATCAACTATAAGCCGTTAATCTTGCGAATAATGACTAATCAATAGATAATAAACATTTATTTAGAAAGTTTTCAAAATGAATATTATATGTTATATAGGAAAAAAAAACTTTTTTAATAATAATATTTTGAATTAGTTTATTCTTCTTTATTGGCGTAAACACGGCTTCTTCAGTTATAGCCGAGACAGTCGTTCAGACGCGGCAGTTGTTCTTCCTTTTCGCTTTTTAGCTCCAATTGGAGATTCCAAGTGTAACCAGTTCCTCCTCCACTTAGTCTTTCCAACGGAGTGCAGGTTTTCCTCTTCCTTTGCTTCCGCCGGCGCGTACTGCGAAAAATACTCGGCTGGAGTGGTTTCATCCATTCAGACGACATAACCAGCTGTTGTCATCGTCCATGCCTCTGCACCATATAGCAGGACGTGGAGAGAGGACTCTACATCTCAATTTCCTACTCAGTCCTAAGAAGCACCTGTTGGCAAAGTAATTCTGCGTTATACACTAAATTACCTACGACTTCGAAGTTGTGTCTGTCAACAGTGACGTGGAAGCTGACTCACGAGCGCGACGATTGTTTGTTTGATAACACGAAATATTTCGTCTTATCCTCGTTCACTACCAGATTCATTTTCTACGCTTCCTTATCCAAACTGGAGAAAGCAGAACTAACAGCGCGGTTGTCAGTATCACCGGTGTACGCCTGCAGCAGATTGTAAACAATCTTACAAAAAAGTGTACTTTCTCCATTTTTCTCTGCAGCTCGTATTATTTTCTATAACAATAGATGAAGGGAGTCGCCTTTTCTGAAACCTTCCTTGGTAACGAGAGGCTCGAAGAGGTCCCTTCCAATCAACAACAACTTACATAGCCGTATTAACTTTGCCGAGATACCAATTAAGACATAGCGACATAGGAGCAGTCTCTTTTCGTCCTGTCGAGGGCGACTTTGGAATCGATGAAGAGGTGGAGTGTGCAGTTCTTCCTTTTAGGAGTCTTTTTTAAGATTTGGCGTATGATGAATAAGTGGTCAGTTGTTGATTTTCCAGGCATAAAGCCAAACTTATAAGTTCATATCAATTTTTTGACGTTCTGCTTCACTTGTACACAGACTCCGCTCGATAAGACCTTATGAGTACATGTGATATTTAGTAGGCTTATACGTCGGTAATTGGCGCAGATTGTGGGGACTCTTTTTCTGTGGATTGGGCAGAGCATACTTAGGTTCTAATCATGAGGCATGATTTATCCGTCTATATCTTTCAAAGAAGCTGAAGCATGCATCTTGTCAGTTCTTTTTTGCCGTATTTTAATTACTCGGCCGGACACTCATCGACCCCTGCCGTTTGTTGTTCTTCAGACTGATCAATCTGGTTTTCGACAGCCAAGTAGCTTTATGAATTTTCTTGTGCTGGGTTCGATTACTACAGACAACCATATTTTTGGCACCTGCCACGTAAGTCAGCCTTATCCCATCTGGAGAGATTTGAACGGCGGCGATGTCAACATTTACTTTTATGAAGACATCAAACCATCCGGGCATTGGCACCTTCGCAATTTAGGCTGTGCCCAAAAAAATAGGGAGATTTTCCAATCTTCGAAACACTGATTGTAGTCACTTTCCGGGATGGCCTTCAGTTCCGTCTTCGCTGTGGCTTGAATCTTCTCTATTGTATAAAAACGGTGTCCCCGGAGCGGTCTTTTGAGCTTGGTGAACAGCCAGAAGTCGCACGGCACCAGATCAGGTGAATACGGTGGTTGCGGAATGATATGGGTTGAGTTTTTGGCGAAATGATCACGAATTAAGAGGGCAGTATGGGTTGGTGCATTATCGTGGTGTAAGAACCAAGAATTATCTTTCCACAATTCCGGCCTTTTTAGGCGGATGGCGTTACGCAAACGACGCATAATGTTCAAATAATATTCCTTGTTTCCTCCAACTGGTCAAGGAAGGAATTCATAATGCACAACACCACCATGCCCTTGATTTCTGAGCGACTTTGACGCGATTTTTTTGGTCTCGGCTCTCTTATGGTATGATATTCGCTCGATTGGTCGGTTGTCGGGGGGTCAGTAAGCATATATCCAAGTCTCATCGCCAGTTATAATGCATTTCATGCCACCCTGGTAGTCGGAAAGCATCGTTTCACACACTTCAACGCGACGCCTTTTTTCCAAAAAATTCAATGTTATCGGTACCAGTCGAGATTTGACGCGCTTGAGGTCCAAAACATTCTTGAAAATGATATTGGCTGAGCCTTTCGATATGCCAACTTCATCAGCAAGATCTCTAAATGTTAATTGACGGGTTTCCAACACCAAATCTTTGATTTGTTGAACGTGAGCTTCGTCGGTTGAGGTTGATGGTAGCCCTGGACGCTCTTCGTCTTCTACATCTCTCCATCCTCAACGTATTCGCAGCAGAAAATTGATTCCGTAAACAAAATTTAATGCCAATTTTTTGCTCGACAAATTTCGACATCGCAAAAAACGAAAAATTCACTTTTAGCAGCTCACAAAACGACACGTATCTCAAACACTAATGAATATTTTGACATGAAATTTGACATACAAAGATATGACTGACAGTACTACCAACCTAAAAAAAATAATTCTCCAACTCCTTCCACCCGCGCAGTTTAAATTCAAATGTCCTTATTTTTTGGGCACAGGTAAATGTTACCCACACACAGACACATATCGACACTTTTTTATTTCTTGCTTGCAAAATTTTGTGTTCATTCATTTTCACCCACTTTCTTAGCCACTTATCGATTACGTTTTAACCACTACAGTAATTTACATTTGTCATCAGCCGCAAAAGTACTGTTAGACAACATGCAAACATACATACACACAAGTCAATGAAGCAAACAAACAATAAATGCACACAAACATGCTAACAAAACTTATTCTCCACATTTACAAAAGAAACCCCCCCCCACACGTTTCGCTTCTGTGCGTGTTTGCTTACCAACAACACGCATTAGCAGTATATTCTCTGTATTTGTATAGAAGGAAATACAATTTTATTGACATTCGTATGTCTGTGTGTGTGTTGCATTGCAGGATAATGAATACAAGAGTAACCAATATATAGTCGTAAAATTGCATTAAGAGCACACAAGCGAGCGAGTGACAAGTTGATTTGTTTGCCAAAGCGTCATATACCTACTTGACACACTCATGCATATACGTTACACATACATATGTGCATGTACTTTACTACACACTGACATGCACATGTATTTATTTCATACATATTTACATATTCTCTCACACACACATACACGCGTAAATTTACTTAACAAGCTAAAGCACCTTATTGGCTATTTTATGTGCGTTTTCACGTAAAAGCATTGAGGAAAATTGAAAATCAATACAGTTATTCTTACTTACCTGCATGCACACATACAAACAAGTATGAGTGGTTAAGTGCTTGCAGTAGTCTAGCATTGAAAGCGTCACAACTACATAGATTTCGCATAGAAACTGGCCACTTTTGTAGCAGCTTAGCGCTAAGTTGCGCTAACCTTAGCATAGTTTAGTTAAGTTTCAAGAAGTTTTGCTGCGTAGCAAACTTTGGTATGGCTTTCTTGACTTAGCTGCAGGTATATTGCCGCATAGCTGCCATATAACGCAGTATTGACTTTCTT
Organism: Bactrocera correcta; assembly: GCA_027475135.1. Lineage (NCBI taxonomy): Eukaryota > Metazoa > Arthropoda > Insecta > Diptera > Tephritidae > Bactrocera > Bactrocera correcta. The sequence continues at coordinate 29,597,045 of CM050326.1, read as the reverse complement.
ATTTCTTTTAAATAAACTTGCGCCACGACAAGCTAAGTTTTCACATATATGTACATACATATGTAGTATTTGTTGGCTGCACGTAACAAGTTTTGTGTGGAAAATTTGCTTAGAAATAGTTTGCTTCACTCGTGGCGCGAATTGAGGTGCGACATGGCGTATGAGTAAGCCTTTATTTTAACTTGATTGAAATGGAGATTCATTATTTTTGTAAGTTTTTAACTTTATTTCCGTATCCCATATAAGATTTTCAAATTTTTATATAATTTGATAAATTTTTTTGTCTTTTAAGATTCCTTTCATATAAAGGTATCACACGGCGTATGAGTAACATACCTTATATTTATATATTTATTTATTCGTGAATGCGTTTGTAAGCACAAACAAACAAAAACATTATGAAATCTAAATGTAAAAAAGTGGAATGCAAAATAATGAAATGAAACGATGCGGAATGAAACAGAATATATTAAAATGGAACGGAACGATTTGGAATGAAACGTATAAAAAATTAAAGATATTGAAATGTGACGAAATGAAACGAAATGGAATGAAACTGAACGTATTAAAATGAATCGGAACAATTTGGAATGAAACGTATAAAAAATTAAAAGTATTGAAATGTAACGAAATGAAACAAAATGGAATGAAACGGAACGTATTAAAATGAATCGGAACAGTTTGGAATGAAACGGAATATATTAAAATGGAACGAAACGATTTGGAATGGAACTTATAAGATATTCAAAGTGTTGAAAGGAAACGAAATGAAACGAAATGGAATGAAACGGAACGTATTAAAATGAATCGGAACGATTTGGAATGGAACTTTTAAGAAATGTTGAAAGTGTTGAAAGGAAACGAAATGAAACGAAATGGACTGAAACGGAACGTATTAAAATGAAACGAAACGATTTGGAATGAAACGTATAAAAACCTAATCGAATTAAAATGAAACCTATTGAAATAGCTATTTGCATGAAAGCTGGTTCCACGACTACAGACCGAAAAATTTTCTAGCACACGTTGGTTACTTGTTGTAATGCTCACTTGAAGTTTATACTTTTCTTAATATTTTTTACAATTTCATTTTCCAATTTCCAAGAGAATAAAGTTAATTTTATTGCACGCCCCTTCACTAAAGGGCACTGCACCTTTAAGCAGTAAATCGTAGAAGAAAAGAGTGAAATGCTTTAATTTCCCTACACCTATCGATTTCAATTGATTTATGTCTTCCACGATTTCCACTTCACTTGATTAAATGCTACAACAATTTACGCGTGAAACACAATAACAAGCGTTAGGCCTTACCAAATAGACTGTGCTGTCACATTTTATTGTTACTTGGCTACATTCAACTTGTATGACTTTAATTTCAATTTATTTAACACGCCTGTGTGTGTAGGTGTGGGCATGTACATATACGTATCTATAAAAATACATTTACACACATACCGTTACAGTTTCCCTCAAGCACTCACTTGAAGTTGTCACACGCCTTGCCGAGTCGCCGTCTCCACACCGCAACAACACTCGCTTGCATGGAATAAATGTTACGTATACGCCACAGCTGCCATGCCACATTGGTAGTACGGTACACGTTGTATCTGTGTGACTTCAGTAAAATGTAATGGTGCGTAAAACTTGAGATGTTCTGCGTTTGTGACAATCGTTTTTGTTGTTGTTGGTTGTAGTTATTGCACGGTAAACGAAGAAAGGTAAACAAAATTCGAAAAATGGAGCATAAAATTTAAAATTTAAATTTATGTTAAAAGAAGAAGAAAAATTTATGCTCTTTTTTTGAAAAAGAAACACATCGGTGGGTACTTAAAATGTGTTATTTTCCAACTCTCATCTTAAAAGAACGCAAATTTGGAGTTAAACTTATTTTTGACTTCTGCCAATATTTGTAAAATAATTTAAAATTAGAAATATGAAAAAATTAATTAATTTAAAAACATGTGAGTAAGGTTTTAAATTAATTACAAAATTAAATTAATTCTAAGTAAAGTAAACAATTTTTTTTTAATTATTAAAATTTTTTTTTACTAATTGAAATTTTGTAATTAATTTTAAATTTAAATTTAAATTAAATTAATTAAATTTTCTTAATTTTAATTTTAATTTTTTTTAATTTTAATTTTAATTAATTAATTTCTTTCTTTCACAATTAAATTTAATTTAAAATAAATATATTAAAAAAATAAAAAAAAATTATAAATTAAACTTAGCTATTAAAATTAACTAATTAAAAAATTAAATTAATTTTTTGTTAAATTAAATTAATTTTTTGTTAAATTAAATTAATTTTTTTTTTAATTTTTAACTTATTCTTAACTTTTAATCAAAAGATGCATAAAGATACCCGAAAATCGTAACGAAAATTAAAGCTCATGTCACGTTCGCCCCATAACTTTTACGACACACCCTATTTTTACCCTCAACGCTGCGGCTATATAACTAGTTTTACGTCTCTTCGCACAAGTGTGTGTATAAAGTTTTTATATTTTATGTATATGCCCCTAAAAGCGCGCTTTAATTTAAGCACGCACGAATCAGTTTTGTACTTTTTACTATTCCTTAAGCGATGTTAAATACCAATATCGTTTTATAGTCATAAAATCGTAACCGCCAACTATCAAACTAGCGTTGCCACTAAAATTTCAGAAATTTATTAAAACTTCTACCTGCACTAAAAAAATGCTTCAGTGCTACATAAAAAAATTTTCGCTCCTAAAACAAAAAAAAAAATATTTTCGCATTTGGTTTAGCACTAAAAACCGCCAGTTGTTTATTTTACGTTGATGCCGCACCCACATTAGCGCTCCCACATACCCTCTTATACCACAATTTTGGCTGAATTTCACTCATTTTCTCACTTTAGCAAACGCTTTAGCTCTCCAGCTGTTTTTCCGTTATATACAATGTACTTACAGTCTTGAAATTTTCGATGCACGCTTTGATATTTTAAAGTTTAGCCTTAAAGTATGCTTCTACATTTTTTATGAAAGGAAAAAAATTGCATAAATAAAATTTATAGTGAAACTTTAGCAGCAACTTTTTAATCAATCACTTTATACGCACTTCAGCTTGTATCTCAAAAAGTGTTGCATACTTTTTGAGGCATAATATATTGTGTGTATTTTTGTCATATATTTTGCGCGCAATATGCTTATATTCACAAAAATAAATCAAAAAAAAAGTTTTTCTTCAAATATTTACTGTTAAACGCCTTAAATTTTTTTAAATTATAATATAAAAGCCTATAGGTATGCCACATATAATTAATATATCGTAAGTGCTTGTTGCTGAAAAAAAATAGTTTTAATCAGTTTTGCTTGTACTTGGCCAAGTTTTTAAGCTTATTCCTGCTGTTTTCTATCTTTTTTAAAAACTTTAGCATACTTTTTGGCTTCAAATTAATTTTAATGTTTTGAAAACATTTACAATGCTGCATGTAATTTATGCATCACACTTTTTCTTCTTGATTTCTATTCCTGCATATAGGTATTTACTGATTTGCATATCAAATCAGAAAAGTAAATCCAATCAGCCTAAATGTATGCCTCAAAAATCATTAAACATTGATTTTACTCTAACAGCTTAGTTAATTTTGTTCAAAAGTCGTCGAATTTGTAATTTTTAATAACAAAATGTCAGCAATGTGCACTTTTTATTGTTCTGGCGCCTAAAAATATGCTTGCGTTTGTTACAAAATCTGTTATTAGTCATTTTAAAGACCTCTTTACTTTAAAGCTGCTAAGCAAGTGCGAATATTTTCTCTTAAAACAGTTGCTATTTTAGTAACAGAAGATATATGACTTGTTATTATATTCAAATGTCAAAATAATAATAATAAATATTTTGCAATTGAACGTTATCGATTTAGTTACCAGTTCTTTAAGAGCATTAAATTTTTAAAGCAGACTGTTGGACTGTTAATAAAAATTTGAAAAATTGCCTCTGTCTACATTTAAAGTCATTTCATTGTGTTTTCCAAATTTTTTTGTTATCTATTAATACGGCATAGTATTAAGAAAGCGTCCCGGAAATTCCATTTTATAGTTAAAAAAAAATCGCTATATTTTTATTTTATAAAAATTGAATGATATAGGCCATAGAGTAGATTTTATTCAGTTGCTTACTTCTCCTAAGGCAACAATTATATTGAACTTCATTTTACTTATGAAAAGCACCCGAATGTAGGCAATATTTGACGAGATAGAAATTTTATTTAAATATTATAAATTTCTAAAATCAACTTTTTTACTTTTAACTGCTTTTTTTCTAATTTTATAACAAACATTTTCAAAGCATTAAACCATAAATCAAGTTAAATAATGTACATTATGACCAAATTCATACGCACACCGAACTCCGGCACTCCATAGCATACTTTGGAGCGCTCTTGCGAAATATTTTAATAGCCAAATAATAGCATTAGTGAAGTTCGAAATGGTGCTGCCAGCAAACACAAATTAATACTTTAGGCAACTATGTTATTTGCTATTAGGAAATTCCCGCCATTTCCGCTATTGTTGCCGAATCAGCAATATTATAATTAGCTTTGCATACTTTTGGCAGCGTAAACAGCAATTATTATGTTCAGTACAATTAAGCATTCATATTTTACTGCTAAAATAGTTCAAACTAAAAAATAGTTCAACTAAAAAATAGAAAAAAAAATCGCTGGAAAGTATGCAACACTAATAGTGCTTGATATTTCTTCTGGCACTACATTGATATCAGACACACTAGTGATTCGAATGATAATTGTGAAGGATGGGCCATATAAAATTTTAAATTTAAAAAATCAATAAAAAAAACGGCTTGATATTTTTTCAATTTTTTTTTTATTTTTTTCAAAGGTCTAACATTTATTTAAAAGGTTGTTTTATGAAATTTATTTGTGAAGAAAATTTCGGACAAATGACCATCACGGCTGAGCTTACAGTAGCTTATCCGATCCACCCAATTTTGGAGTACTTTCTCGATGGTTTCAGGCCTTATGGCAGCTTGAATCTCGTACTTTAGATCTTGAATTATTTCTGGATGGTTGGCGTAACATTTATCTTTAACAGCTCCCCACAGAAAATAGTCCAACGGAGTTAAATCGCAGCTTCTGGGAGGCCAATTCACATCACCTCTTTTGCTGATTATGCGATTTTCGAAGATAGAGCGTAAAAGATTGAGTGTAGCGTTTGCTGTATGGCACGTCGCGCCATCCTGTGTCCCAATTTCGGCAATTCTCCTTGTTAACGTAACCATCGAGGTGGAAATGAGCCTCGTCCGAAAAGATGATTTTTCGGTAAAATTGACCATCCTCGTTGTTTTTTTTTTCAACATTTCCCAGTTTTCTTCTAGTGAATAGCGATCCATTTCGTAAATTTTAGACAATTTACTGAATATCTGTCACTTTCCGAATGGTATTTGACGTTTCCAATGTCGAAATATAGATAATTCAAATTTCAAGCGTTAGATCCCAAGCGATTCTTAACTGGTCTAAGAGTACTCAACTCTTAACTTTCCGTTGCATTAATAAGGGTATAAAAAATCAGTGAGCATAAAAATATTATGCTGTCACTATTATACTAAAGTGGTTACGCCTAAAAGTATGCACATTTTCACAAGTATTTCCTTATTAGCACAGCTAACAACACATAATCATCGTCACGCAAACTAAACTAACTAAAAAATCACAATTCACTCAATCATGATGGGCACAAACGGGTACTTAATTTAAGGGCCTGAATGTATGATAAACAAATTTTTCGCTTTTGATGTTCTAATTAAATGCACGCACTTCCTGCTGGGAGCGTTTATCTATTACTTTAACGCAACGCCCAAGTTTCGGCGCCTAATGGCATGCTACAAATTGCATGCACGTTGGGTGAATTTCACAAAACGCAATTTTCTGGCACTTTTACTTCGCTTGCAAAAACTTTCAATGGCCTCGTTTCATTCAACTCGTAGAGTACGTGGTATAGTTAGTTAGACAATGCGTGTCAGCAGAAAGTTTGCTGGAACAGCAAGCCGGGTCGAACGCCATTTTGACACGCATTAAACGCACTGGGTGCCGCTGGAAAATCTCATTTACTTAAAAGTGGGCTGTGTGACATTGCAAAGTCAGCAGGCAGCGAGTAAATTAAATCGGGAAACACCACTGGACGTTTTCTATAAATTCTGCAGGTTTATATTCAGGAAGATTTTTGGATTTAAGGCACAGTTCACGGTATTTTGCTTTCACTGAAATTAAATGATTTTTTTTACGTTAGTAATTCTAAAAATATTTTAAATATTTTGAAATTGTTAAGAATTTCCAATTCGCTCCATATGTATGTAAGTCCTAATAACATTATATATGTATACCATTCACAATCCCGAAATTTCGGGATTCCAAAAAAATTTCGGGATTAAAATATTTGTTGACCCCAAATAAAAGTAGTAGTGAAGTAGTAATCAGTTAATAAAAATACTTAATCAATATTTATAAAACACTGATATGTACATAGGTAACGACAAGTTCAAACTTCTCCTTATAAAACCTTTGGAAAACGTTTTCATCTTTCGGGATAGCAAAACGAAACTTGAAAATTTAAATTAACTATTACATAATTATTAGTTGCGTAAGGTTCTGATTGTTTTAAATTTTTTTTTGCACAATCCCGAAATTTCAGGATTCCAAAAAAAGTTTCGGGATTAAATAATTTGTTGACCCCAAATAAAAATTACTAATTCAGTTAATAAAAATACTTATTCAATGCTTATAAAACCCTGATATTTAGATAAAGGCAACTTCAAACTTTGTTTTTTTTTTAACCTTTACAAACGTTTTTAATCTTTCGGGATACCAACAAGAGTCTTACAATAAAATTTGTATTAACTATTATATGGCTAATAGTTGCGAAAAGTGGTCGTAGCATTAAATTGTTTTTCCACAATCCCGAAACTTTCGGGATTACCAAGAATAGGTTCGGGATTAATAAATTATTTTAGTTTGTCTTACTTCTACAGAACTTATAAATATTTATGGAAACTGATAAAACTCTGATATGAAAGGAAAGCACCAAATTTCTTCTTTTAACAAGCTTTATTGATCTGTCTTGAGCTTTCAGTACACCACAAATATAAGAATATTACAAAAAATAGGATTTATTGAAAACAAATGTGTTTATGCGAAATTCTATTAATATTAATAGTTTTTTTAATTTCAACATTTCGGGATTATAAAGAAAAGTTTCGGGATTAAAAATTTAGTTCACCCTAAGTAAAAATTATTACTTCTTAGCTTGAAAATACTTCAAAAACCTGACTGATGAAACACCTACATATGTAAATGAAAGGAAAGTATCAAATTTCTTATTTTTAAAAAGTTTTAGAAGGGATCTGTTTTGAGCTTTCGATATACCAAAAATATAAGAATATTACAAAAAATATGATTAACTGTAATAAAGTGATGTAAATAAATATAATTATGTATAAATATAATAAATGCAAAATCCTATTAATATTAAATGGTTTTTTAATCCCGAAATTTCGGGATTATAAAGAAAAGTTTCGGGTTTAAAAATTTAATTCATCCTTAGTAAAACTTATTACTATTAAACTTGATAATACTTCTAAGAACCATATTAAGTAGCAATTCTGAGGAGTATCCTGCAGCAATTTTAAATCCTTTAAGTATAAACAAAAAATAATAATTATATTTTAAAAGTAAAAAACAGATCCTTTAAATGAAGCACTAGTGTAAAAATATATATATTTTAAACTAACAAGTATATCTAGAGTGTAGTTGTAAAACTTAATGAATCGCTTTCTTATAGCAATTAGATTTGGTTTCACTATGGCGCCATGGCGTATGATGAATATTTTATATTACTTTCAAACAATCTTTATAAGCATCGTTTTACGTTTTTAACTTTTAATTTATCCGTTATAAAGAGCACACGCTCTTTTAATACACTACTACAGCTTTGTGTGCTGTTTATTGCACGCTTTGGTCTCCCGCCTACTTTGCGGTGAATATTTTGCCTCATTAAAGTTTCATTTCTAGTTAGTTCTAAAGCAAGTTACGGCTCTAAGAAAGAGTAATTACAGAGCGTAATTTCACAGAAAGTCAAGGTACAATCTCTTTAACTCGATATTTTTAATATAATTTTGGCGTAAGCCTCTTAAAAAAGCAAAAATATTACTCTACCACAATTAATGCGCTTATGCACTACCTGCAACTTTGCTTTAAAAAATACCAAATAAATCTTTTTTTACAAAATAATTTTTTCAACAAATACGCTACAATAAATTGTAAAAATTTGGTAACCAACGTTTCTTTTTATATATTTTTTAATCTACTCTATAATTTTCTTCACATCGTCCTTCGTTTACTGACAAAAGCGAAAGTTCTTCTACCTACCAAACTACTTGTATTTTATAAACATTGTTGGTATGCTTGTTACATAGCTTTGTACACTCTTTTCGCCACTTGCAAGTATTTTAAAGTTGTTTTTTATGCTCAAATTGAGCAAAAATTTGGTGAGGGCATGTGCTTCTATTGTTACCGGTTGCCTTGTTAAGTTTGAAGTTTCGTAAGTTTTGTTGTTTTTCAACTTGTTCTTAGTAAAACTTTATGCAAAAAAAATATTGTCAAAATAGTTAATTTATAAACTATAATTTAAATAATAATTATTTTTTTTTTAATTTTTTTAATGTAATTTTCGAAGTAAGTAAGTATTTATTGAACAGTTCTAAAATCATATAAAATAATATAGATTTTTTCTAAATTTTTTACGAAATAGGTGGCAACCTTTTAAGAACACTTTTTAAATAATATAGGCTAATCATATAAAATAATAGCTTAGCTTGCTGGTTAATGATTTAATATCTACTTATTTTATAAATTTTAATCAGGTGGCAACCTCATTAACCAAATTGTGGACACTTTTAAACTATAAAGTATTACTTATTACATTTCGTCTCTAAAATGTCTACATAAGAAAGTGACCATTAAAAAAATTAAAATATTATGGCATCCTTGCTGCAAATATTCTGCGCAAAATCTTTTAAATTTGCAAAATATAAATACAAAATTGCAAATACTCATTAATTATTTACTTTATTTTGTTTAAAGTGGCAACCTTCACCCAAATCATGTTTTATATAAGATTTATCTATATTTGACAGCGTTTGAATCTCGAAATTAAAAATTATGTGATGTAAAACTTTAGCAAAAAAATAAGTGGCAACACGAGTGAATGAAATTATTAAAAATATATAAAAATATATTCGCTTTAATTTTTTAATAATATAGGAAGCAATATTTTTTACTTTTTTGTAATTTTATTTTAATATATTGTCGAAATCGAAATAAGTGGCAACTTTTAACGAATAATTTTGAAGCATTATACACTAGCTATATACAATAACGGCTTAAATTGCTGTTAAATAACTTAATATTTGCTCTTTGTACTAATTTTTGTAGGGTGGCAACCTTATACACCACAAATTTATTTATAATATTTTTTTTCCATTTTTTAAAACAAACTCCAGTACATTAACCGCAATTTTTCTCTGCGTAATCTGTGTAAATAAAAATATGTAGAAATTTTTTAAGCAAAGTGGCAACTCTACAAATCGAAATTGTACTTAAAATATTTTTTGCATATCTTACACAAACAAAGTAACTGTATATTTTAATTAAAAAAAAATGTAAATAACTTTTTTTACTTTGCACCATTTTTACAGGTGGCAACTCTGTCCCTTTGCTTTGGTAGAACTAAATTTAATACAATTCAAAATTCAAATGTCGTGTATTCCCTTAGAAAACTCTCCTCAAACAATTCAATACTCGCGTGTAAATATTTGACTCCTAAGTCACAATATTTATTAAAACTGTTTTTTTTCGGCTTGCCATAAAACACATTTGCTAACTTGGGCATAATATATCCACAAAAATATTGTTTGCCATTTTCAGCTTGATTGGTAGGACTTTGTTATACTTACATATGTGTATACATACAACCTCCATAATTTGATTAAACCCTACGTATGAACGTACGTAAAAAGTAATCGCGTATGGCATACCTTCAGGCGTAACAGACATTTTTATTATTGCTTCTTGTCTGCACTTCTTGTTTACATTTACATATATGTGCGCCGAAAGCGCATAACAAAACAAGGATATAACAAAACAATGATTTCCAATTCATTGATTGGCGCCAATCAAAAACAGCATAGAATAATCGCAATAAAATACATGCCTGTCGCTGAATGCATAAGTGTGAGTGTGTAATGTGTATTGGTGTTTATAAAGTGAATAAGAAAGAAACAAATTATGACAAGGTTAAGCGTTATTAAATGTTTGCTGTTTTTGTTGTTGTTGTTTCGGCCTAAAACATTTCATAATTAATATTGAGGACTTTGGTTATAATACTAGATATGTTTAAGTTAAGTGGTACCATATGGAAGTGGAATTTGGAATATAGATAGAATCGATGTCTCTAATGTAAGAAAATACGCCTTTCTATTTTTAATTACAGTCTTAGCCTTTCCCGTAGGCTACAAGTGCCTTCTATCTGATTTCAGACAGAAAATAATGCAGAGAGATGGCTTAAAAGGTATGAAAGTTCGAAATAAGATAAGATGAATCTTCATTCAGACTTAGGTGGGTAGATAGGTTGAGTGGCTGCTTGACGATGCACCTGGGCCTTAAGGACCCATTGTGTAACCACCGGTACTAATATTTCCTCACTCTATTGTCTCCTCTCTGAACCACCCCGTGCTTCAGATGATGTTCATCAGTTCATACTTACTCAGCCAGCTTGGCAATGATTTTCTATATTTAACGTGGCCAAATATCAAATATCCCGGCCTTCCACCTAAAATATTTTCAAAAGAAGCTTTGTGAATGCTTTGAAAATTTCGTCGCTATTAAATTCCTTTATAACAAATATGAAATAAAATAATATTTTTGGCATAAAAAATAATATTAAAAGATATTCTAATGGCTGAGAATTTCGATAACCCAGCTGAACGTAGAACCTGTTTTTGGCATTTCGTAATCTTAATTGATAGAGAATTGTATTAATTGAAAATATTTTGGAGGCCAAAAAAGCTCAGTTGTACTCAAACTTAGTCAGTAAATCTAATAGGCAATCATTTTCTAAAGCAAGTTGATAAATTAACTAATTAAATTTCTAAGAAAAGCCCACTGCTTCACGTCTTGTTTTTCTTTGCTCTCTTGAGCCTTGATGTAGTCATAGTTTGCCGAGCTTTTTCAGTTCTTTGTGAATAACTTACATATGTACACTTTTTTCATTCTTCTATGGATATCTTGAGTTTGCTTAGCTGTGCTTTTAAGCAGGTAAAATGGATGCGCTAAAACGCATAACTCGCTTTCTTATGGATATTGAGAAAAACAAGATAGACATAGTCTTAGCTAATATAAAGCAATGACAGTGTAGTCAATGAAGCGTAGAGGCTTTTTAAGATTACTACTACTGAATACTCTAATTATAGCTGCCTGAGTATATATATATATGTATATTCCAAAGCCGGAATACTGTCAACCACAAGATAAACTCTACCTTCAAGCTCAAATCTCCAGAGCTTCGAAATCTAAGCAAACTTTAAAGCTTGTAAAATTTCCCAGAACATCAAATTTCAAATCAATGGCATTGCTATCGATCATTTTTCCAGAAGTGATTACTCTCCCACGAGCTCATACGTTAATACAAGAGCATTTTCATATAAGCCAGCGCCAATATTTTTGATTGCGGAAAGCGCTTGAGTAAATTTCCATGTATTTTTGCTATGAGCAACAAATATTATATAACACAGCACAAGTGGTACTCAAGCCAAAACACAAATCAAATCAATGTTGTTGCCATATTTTACTATTATTTTCCTATTCTCACATATATTTGTTGTTATTTTTTTCATGCTTTGGCTCATAAGCTATGCATAGGTCGGCAAGGGCGAGAAAGCAATTTAGGAAGCCAAATCGTGTATGCAATAAATGTAACAACACGGCGAAAGCAATAAATAAACACACGTGTATGCATACATATATGTAATATATGTACATATGTAGATATATTGCATTATGTAGTTATATTACGAGGTATCGATATGTATGGCCTTCCGGCTATTCCCTGTGGAGAATATTTAACCGATAACGAAAATGTCACAAGCAGCACAGCAGCTCCAGAAACTTACAACAGGTTATTTCAGATCAAAACACATAGTGGAGTGGAGTGGAAACAATAATTATTACTAGATTGGGTTAAACTGAAAGGCCAATATACCGCACATAGCCCCGCTTTAGTCCTTTGCGATACTAAATAGATTTTAGTTGCTACATCCATGGGGAGTAGTCATTCTTTAGGATGCCTGCGCTTGACGCGAATTTTAACAGACTCTGAGACCTCACTATCAATACCCTCCTCTAGTGAATTCATACCGCGTGAAGTGTAGTCTTGCCAATACGGAACAAATGCACAGGAGTTGCTTCTTTGTGTTCATGGTACCTTGCTCTAGACATTTCTTACAGTCTTCACGACCTGTCAGTCTCATTTTGCGGGCGTGTGTCGCCACCAGGCAGTAACCAGTTAGTATTCCGCTCATGTTTCTATAGTCTCTTATAGCGAGGAATTTTGTGTCCGATCTGCCGTTTTACACATGAATTTTGCAGTCTTATACCCAGTTAGCTCGTTCCATCGGGCTTTTATTTTCTTCATCACGCTTCTGTCCAGATCATCAAAGAGACAATCCATTGGTTTCCCAATGATGATCAGTCTTGGCAATCTCAGTCTACTATTTCATTGCCCTCGATGCCTTTGCTTGCTTCCGGAAACACTTTGCACTGGTGCCCTGTTTCTCAAGACACTTCTGGCCAATGTGCGATACGAGATTCTCAAGTCAAATTTTTCGTTTACGAAATCTTGTGCAGCTTTCACACCTTTCAACATTCGAAAATGTATTGGTATGAACTCCAGTTCGGGTTCACTTATAGTATACGAGTATAACCATACATACGAGGCGGCAGCAACTTGAAGAAAGGGTTTCAAAGCTCCTCAAAGGACGCTTAAGCTGTGGAGAACATTTGGAATAAATCGTCTAAAGTGTGTTCAGAATGGTACTGGAAAAATATTGTTGCCATACTTTTAGACTTCAACATGATTTTGAACCCATAGCAACTCATGTATTCCCAAAACCCCTGCTAACCCACTCAGCGCCATAAAATTTCTTACTGGATTTTTTGCCTTGTCACGCAAGTATTTGTGTAATCGAATATTTATTGAATCATTCGGAATTCCGCAAAACTAAGCGGGCAGTACGAAATTGTGCTTGTCGTTGATGTTTTTTGATTTGCGAATTCTTTTCTCTTTTATGTCGCCAACATGTGTGGTGTGGCCAATATCTACGGCTAAAGCACACAGAGGTTGAATATTCTGTTGGCGTAAGTGGAGCGATTGATCTCCAGTGTTGATTTGAGCATATGCATTGAACTGTTGTTTATGTGACCACGACTTTTATGTCGCTGCTGTTTTAGTCATTTGATTAAATTTTTTATGTTGTCTGTCATATTTGCGGCGGTATTCATTTTGTAAACTGTTTTTCTTTTTTTTTTTTTTTTATTTATAAAAAAAATTTAATATAATTTTTATTTCCTTTACTTGTACTTTTTTAAGTATTTCTTTTAGATACTTTGTATTTATTATCTGACTCAAGCGCGCATTTGCGGTTTTTCTGTTATTGTTGTTGAGCAATTTTGAGTTTATATGTGTTGCCAGAGCATTCTTGCATCATTTTTGGTTAGGAAATGATATTTGATCACATGAAGCCTTTGCGGCTTTGCTCCTATTGCTGTTGACCAATTTTGAGGTTAGGTTCGTTGTCAAGATTTTATTGCCTCATTTGCGTGGTTGTTCAGGCCTGACGAAATTTGAAATCCGACTGATGACATTGAGTTTAAGTATGCGTTTTGAGGTTATGTCTGTTGTCGAAACACTTGCATCAGTTTGTTTAAGAAAATGTTGTTGTTCCACCACTTTTTAAACGTTGTTTTTTTTAAGAAATAAAACCTCCAATAGTTCAGGTTATATTTCTTAAATAATAACAATATACTTTTTTCTTTTATGACAATAAAATTTCAAACTGCCTAATATTTATTTTTGTTCCGTGATGAAGTGTTCTAAAAGGTCATACAAATCATGTGCCGAACTTAAAAAAAAACTTAAAAAACAATTTTTTTTTTTCAAATGTTCTAGGAATCTCTGATATCTCACATTCTTTAAATATATATCACAAAATTATCTATTGATTACTTTGCCCAAATTTGCCTTTAATTGAGACGAAAGCGCACTTTGTATCTTTAGGAAAGCATAATTCCTTATGTCTGTTGGTTTTCAGCGAACAACTAATGTAATCTTTGTGTTTTGTGGCGACCTGTTGTGATGTGAGCGTTCAGAAGCTCAAGGAAACCTTGTTTTCTCAAATCTTATACCTTTGAAACCCTATGAGTTAGAAAAAACTCAAGCCATGACGCCGGAAGGTTGAGAAAAAACGGTATATTTTTCTCTCTTTTCTTATCCTCAGCTAGATAGTATTTTTTTATAATTTGAAACTTACCCTGACTCAATCCAGTAAGAAGGAAGTCAATTTATTTCTACTGACACATCTCAAAATATTACGGATCATCTTTTTTTGTGGAAATATTTGTACAGTTATTTTTAAGTGATGCTCGTAATGCATAAAATTCTCATACATCCTCTTGACGTCACTGTTGTAGCATCCGGTCCGGTATGCTCGCCTTTTGCGAAGCAGAACTCTTCCAGAACTTAAAGGTGGGCACAGCCCACAATCGGCCGGACCAAACAAGTCTCTGTAGGCATTTCTGTCATGAAAAAGGTTCTCATAGGTTAGGTTACTTGGATTGCTATATGCAGTCCTTTGTGTAGCCATAGAAATGAAGACTCCTGTATTCGAACTTATAAATTAGCAAAACGCAAATACAAATCTGCAAAAGCGAATTCTTTCCAACCTCACCAGTTTGGTGGTATATCTGAAGGTATTTAAGCCTGACCTCCCAAACGCAGGACAGTCAAGAAGAAATCTTTGAGTTATTTCCACCTCATCTTCTTCCATATAGCTTTTGCAGATGGCGTCTGGAAAGATTCCCAAACTTACAACAAGGGCACCAACAGGGCAATGACTTGTTAAAATCCTCACAACTAGGGGGAGTCAAGCCTTACTGAGAGCTTAGAGATCACTATATCTCTAGCGATCGAGTCCAGCGCTGGTCAAGCTCCCACGAAGCCTACCTATCTAGTAATAGAACGCAAAAGCTTTTAGTCTCATCAACTTCGATTCGAAATTTTGCTGCGTTACTTATGTTAAGAAAAAGGCATAGGATTTATTAGTAAAATGTAACTTCCACAACGTGGTTTGTTCGCGCTTAAACGCGAGGTTAATAGATAATACAAAAGCGCTTCTTCAAGAACTTACGAATAAGTACATGATATTTTTTGAAATCATTGGTCTCTCTATTTTGATAATCATATTTTAGCTTAAAATTAAGTGTCGCAAACATTTTAATCAACCACGAACTTTTGTTCTCTTCACTTTCAAGGTGTGCGCTATTCAACACGTCGACGTCTGTATGTTCAACAATGGGAAATTCAAAAATATTGTCGCCGACTCGGACACCTCGCCCGTGGACCGCACAGTAGCGCCCGGCAGCACGATGAACACCACAATCATACTTAAGCCACAACGTGGTCAAACGAAAAACTGGATAGCGCTCGAAGACACACTGCAGCGCAGCACAGAGCCCGAAGAGATCACCGGCGTCATTGCTGCCTCAGCGATACGCTCACCAAATCTTATACTTGCGCCTGGACAGGCCATTAACCCTTGCCCCAGCCCGGCTGTGGGCATACCGCAACCCAGCGGCTATCATGGACACGGTGTGTCCGGCGTTGTGGGCGACGACCGCAACGTTTTCGCCATTTATGTATCCTACTATGTGAAGGTCAAGTTGACTTTGAGTGGCATGGGTGGCGAACTGTCACTAAAGCTGCCCTTCGTGCTGGTGCATGTCGAAGAGCCAAGAGTAGAGCACAGAGTGGAACGACTTGCGCTGGACGATGTGCCGGCTGGCAAACGTAACGGCAACAAAACAAAAAGCGGCGCTGGCACATCGACGCCCGGCATAACGGGAACTACGCCACGCAAAGACGGCAATGGACGTCTAAGTGCGCATCCGAAGCAACTTGATCGCATCGAATCGGTAGACGATGAGATACGTTTGCCAATACCGGAGACAGCTGGGCCAACTGCTGCGTCAGCTGCCACCAGCAAGCGTAAGCTTGTGCGCAGCGAAACATTAGCTAAAGATTTGGACGAGGAAATCGAAGAGCAAACAGAGGCAGAAGCGACAAAAGTAACGCTAAGCACCGAAGAGAGTTTACCGCATGACGGTGAAGAGCTGGAGCAAGTGCACATAGTGCAAATACATTCACATGTAGCGGACAGCATTGAAAAAGAAACGGTCGAGGAACCACAAGAGGAATCAGACAAAAAAGAGCAGGAACTTGTAGAGTCTGTGGAACCAGAGGAAGATATAAAGCAGTTACAAGATGAATCAGCAAATGATGAAGCAGAAGAACAAGAAAAAGGGGAGCCAGATTCGAACGCAGTGGATGAGATGCCTAACGTCGATGAGCATCACCCTCATTCTTCACATGTGTGATTCTCATTTCTGCGCGGCATGTTTCACAAGAAACGGCAAACAAAGTGAGGTATTTACCAGAGGAATAGTCTCTCTTTTGGAAGAGAATAAGTGAGTGGAAAGAGAGAAAGAGTATATATAGTAAGAAGGAATACATTCAAAAAAGAAAATGCTTAGAGAAAGGTAGAAAGTAAGAAATGTCAAAAGGAGATTGCATTTTTTTTGGATCATCAGGAATGAGATCTAAATTAAAATACTTAAATTTATAGCCTTAAGCTACAAGTAAACTAAGATAAGGAATTTGAAATCAAATTATTTGTTAAAGTATCTATATGAAACGGATTATATTAAAAATAGAATAAAATAAACACATGCAATTTATTGTGTCCAACTGCACGGACCAAGGGCAAGAGAGGCTACTCATTCGCGGGCGGAGTACTTAATATTTATTTCAGGAAAGAAAATCAAAAAGACTTGAACTCGAAGTTCCTGAGACATAATGGAAAACACGATCTCGCAACTAAAGTTCAAAACTACAAAGCCATAAACAAGAATATGATTTTCTAAAAACTCTCACGGAAGTGAAAACGATTATATAGTAGATCTACAATTATGTTGCTCGCACTCAAAGTTAAAACTAAATATTCCTTATGTTTAAGTATAGTTTTACATAGCCGGGCATATGCCACGTCAGTGGCATCTACATAACCGAAAGGGAACCGGATTTTTTATCCGCTACAACAACAACCCCTAGAAATCATTGTAAAACTAACCACAAATTACGACTTCATATTGAAAGTTAGTTAGGATATTGCCTCCCAACTAAATGATCTTAAGACTTATCAAACCAAACTAAAAAAAAGTTTGCGCTGTTTGAGACGAAACCTCTTTTGTGAAGATTATGGAGTTTCGACGTTTCTTCGAAATATTTGCAGTTCTTACATTGAATGATTTCTCGCTGCAATAAAAATATTTTGAAAACAATTTTTAAATATGATCCAAAAAATTTAATTTATTTCAAAACGCAAACTGATTTCAAAAGAGTGGAATTGGTTTCAAGTTCGACCTTTCAAGGCAAAAAGAAAATGAAAAAGTGTAACGAAATTGTTTAAAAATTAAATAAGAAAAACTTTAGTTCAGCGTTTTAAACTTTTAGAAGAGTTGGCATTAGACCTAACCTGTTTCGAGATCCTTAAAAGAAGTCGATTACAAATAGTAGCCTTTAAATAAAAGTAAGTAACTTAAAAGATTATTGTAAGCTAATGAAGTGATAAGAAATATGGAAATGTTACAATGCTATCCGTATTAATTTTTCTATAGAAAAAGATACAACAAGTGATTGTTTGGTCGCTAAACAAGAAGATGCGCTATCCTCCAACTTACTCTCACCTTAAAAAATGTATTAATTTGCCCGAAACATATTGATTGTATATAAAATAATCTATAATATACTAAAGATTTTATTGGTTACGAAATAGCATGGACTCTAAATGCATAAGCCGGTTTTGAACAAATGGAAACAAAAAACCCAAACTCCGAAGAGATTAAAAGTGGTCTCAACAAGATTGGCACTCGTTCCTAAATAGGAAATATTTACCAAAATATACAAACATGATTGATTATTCAGTAGAATGTGACACACAAAATTGTATTGAGCAACATTTTTATAATAACTAAAGCTAAGTTAATGAGGCTAAAAATAGAGAAGTAGTTTCTAAATGTAAAACTACGATGCATTTTGAATAGTATGAAGAACATAGCTTAAAAGAAAACAAGGTAAAACAATTTTGGAGAACTGACAACTTTGCAATTTTCATAGAAGCAACTTGAAAACTAAGTTATGACCATACTCAAAACATGAAAACTAAACAGTTAAACTAGTGTAAGACTTAGGAGCGGAAAAAAAATGTATGAAACCAATTTATTTTTACTAAAAAATACACTATGAATATTAAGAAAAACGTTACCTTTGTGTAAATAGTGGTTCCCAAACTTTGATATATGATATGAATATATCTTATGGTATATGAATAACCAGTAAAGTCACATTTAGAATAATAATTGTGAATAAAAATAGTACATAAATAATAAATAGTGGTAAATATGGTACTAGGTATAAGAGGTCATATGCTACAGCTAGACACTATTGGAGCATATATATTGAACTATTGTTATAAAGTACGGTTTCAGTGTTACAAGGACTAGCAAACTTACGTACATATCGGTTAATATATTTTGCAGCAAATCCTACAGAAAATAGGCTTCTATATACGCATAATTTCTAATAACAGATAACATGCTGGTGGCGAAAATATAAGATGAAAATTACAACACACAATCATACATATATCTCCATAACTGAACAAATTTCTGCTGATTTTATACATGTAGGCCTTTTAGAAATTAAAGTTCACAAAAAAGAAGAATTTTTTGTTATTTGTTTGACTTTTGAGAATAAGGAATATCTCCGGCAAATACCGATTCTTAGGTCTATGAAGTTTTGCAAAGGACTTTTTTTAGCTATTAATAAATTTTCGAAGCAAGCGAGAAGACAGTTTTGTACCAGGACTTAACGATCTAAACGGCGTTAGATCTCCGAAACAACAGCCCTTGAACGGATAAAATGCGGGACAATCCCGGTAACGTAGAACCGGCTGTTGTGAGGATTGAAAAATATCGATGACATGTTCTCAAACGTAAACAGCCGACCTTTATCGCTTGTTCGCTGCACGGAACTTAACACTATCCCCCACTTAAATTTTCACATATTCACAAACTGGACGAAGAAGTACAGACTTGACCTTAATATTGCAGGCGATGGCATTAAGGTTCCGACTGTCAATAACCCTAAAATTTTAGGTGGAACTTTCGACGGCCTGTGCTCCTTTACTCCTCATACGGGCGCGGATACCGCAATAGTACAGAACCGCAACAAAATCCTCAAGTCTCTAGTCGGCAGCACATGGAGAAAGCGCAAAGGAACGTTGTTGGCAATATCTAAGGAAATCGGCTAGCAGGTTCTTAATTGCGCCGCACCAATATGATCGCCTGGATGTAGTGAAACGCAGACGAGAAAGCTGCAAACATGTCAAAACATTGCACTCTGGACCACGAGAGGTTGCCTCTTGATGTGTTCCGTCGAACACCTGCATAGTGAGGCGCGTATAACTCCCAGTTAAGGAGCATAATGTACACTTCTCCGAGCAGTTTCTGCTGGGGTGCTTTCGCTGACCAGACTTAGGACTCAACTGACTTTAGACATGTGCTGACCACCCTTCACAGTGAAGCCATTAACACCTTCATGGACACCCACTCAGTTAATGGCGTACTTGGAGTCAAAGCAACACCCATTGCAGACGAAGAGCTCCAGTTGCGCGAGAAACGGGGGTGGCCCTTGCGTGGCTTTATTCTGGACACGGTAGCAGATTAAACTCCTTTTTATCCAGAATGGACACTGACATATCAAACATATGTCCAGCGCACAATGAGCCCTCACATGACACTAGCCGCTTCTTTGCATGGCCTGCTAACCCTACTCATCTGATCCTTCTCCCTTTGGTCCGACGTCATCGAAACGGCACATATCCTGGGTCTACCGTTGGATGACGTCGATGACAAATTATTTAATCCTTACCATCCTAATGGGGAAAAGGTACCCGGGATAACCACAAAAAAAGTTATGAAATCTTCGTCAAAAAATAAAAAACTTGCCATAAAAGTATTGGTAACAGATACTTTATGGAGAAAAACAATATATAGTAAATAAAAATCAAAAATCACAATAAATAAAGTAATGATGCAAAATTCGCATTAATTATAGGTTAAGTACATGTGTGTTGAATTGCATGTGCGCCTAAACGTATACTATAAATACTAATAGTTAAAACAAGGCTTAGAAAATAAATATATAAAATATATATATGTTATTAACTGTTGACTATAGGAAGCTGGACTTCTGCTGACATTATTGTAAAGTTAGTTAATATATATTGAGTAAAAATTTTTAATTTTAATGAAAAAACTGCTCGAAAGCTATAAAAGAATTTATAATATAGAGATAATATTGTGTAAAATAAAACAAAATATAAATAACTGTGTGGCACAAACAATGAAAACTATGAAATTTAAATAGAAATTATAAAATAATGTGCGCGCCAAAAAGTATGCTACAAAAAATATAAAAAAAGTTTGTAGTATACTTTTAGGCAGCTATACACTGCTACCAAAGGTACTTAAGCACTTAATATAGAAAATATAAATTTTTAACCAATCAAAAGATGAAATATTTGGAGCAAATATTAATTGGTGTTTGGAAATGTACTAGAATTTACGCTGAGTTAATTATTTTGTAGTTATAAAGTACACTGATAAAAGAAATATTTGTTAACTGTAAGCAAAATAACTGTAAGTGACAGAAAGTAACTATTAAAAGCAACTACAACAAAAATGTATGAAATAAAATAATAATAATAACCATAAACGCAGTAAAATTGTTTCAATCTGAATGAAAAATTGCATGGAACATCAGAATAAAGGAGAAAGACAACTATTTTCTGCGCTTCAGGCAATCAGTAATGCTAAAAATAGCATGATAATGAATTTAAAAGCTTTTCACTCGACTGACGGAAAAAGGGACGGAAGGAGTTTGCTTTAACGACAAGCTTTTAAGGTTTATTTTACATGAAGACCACGTGAGAGCTCAACTAGATGAACAGTGCTGTTAAGCTGCTGCGGTCGGCATAACAAAATCAGAGAGTAGAAAGCTTTTAAATAAAAGAGTTTAAATTAGACGTTAGAAAGCTCGCATATGAGCTTTAAAGGTATTGTAACGAAAGTACACGCAGAATAAAGCTTAAAGCATAACCCGGAGAGCTTTTAAAAAAGATTTTTCCGTAAAGAGTGCTTGGGAGCTCAACTGAATGAACAGTGCTGTTAAGTTTCAACAGTACGGATGACTCTATTAAATCAACGAGCTTATATTATACGTAAGAAAGCTGGCATATGAGCTTTAAAGGTATTGTAACGAAAACACATACAGAATTAAGCCCACAGTGCAATATACAGTGTACATATAATAAGTGACAGAACTTAAAGTATAGCCCCTAGAGCTTTCAAAAGAGCTTTAAAGCAGTTGAACCAAAATTATTAGAAAATCACCATAACCTACATTTGAAATTTTTTGGATATGTTTATAAAGCTCTAGAAAGCTCATTACGAAAGCTAAGACTGTACCTACGCCAATTTTCAATTTTCACGTAGTAAAATTGTTAAGGATTTTATGTAAATTTTTGTCGTTAAAGATTTCACTTATGGTTGGGTGGCACCTCTGCTATAAAGATTTAGAATTATTATAGCATACAACTCCACAAATTGTTTAATTATGCATATTCTGCCTCGTGTAGAACTTTTTTCATGGAATATATTTAAATTCAAAATTATGAAGACAAAGCTTTGTAGAGTTTGTTTCTCTGAAAATTTCTAAGTTACGTACTTTGCGAGTGGTAAAAATTTCACCACAATGCCTTTCTTTTTAAGGCTATGTCATAAATTGCAACACTAATCTTGAGACCCAGAATTCATTATTGAATAATATTCGACCACGTTCAGAACGCGTTGAAGAAAATATAGCAGCTGTAGCTGAGTGTGTACACAAAGACCATGGTGAGTCGATTCGGCGCCGTTCGCAGCAACTCGGACTAACGTAGCGAAATCGCTTCGTTCTATAGACTCTTGAAAAGTTTCAAGAAGAAGAGCAGTCAAAAATTGGACTCAACGGATGGACAATCTGGGTCGTATCCGTGGCCAACATTTGAAAAAGATAATCTTCTAAAAATAAATGCCAATGAATGCGCTTTCGAATGACGTTAGATATTCCCCATTAAATTTTAAGTTTAAGTGTCTTTTCTTTAAAAGATTAAGGAACCTCGAATAGGATTTTTAAAATTTTAATAGCATGAAATGCCTCCAAAGACGCAAATAGTTCATACTGGATACGCAAAAAACTTGATTCAGCTTATTATACTGGCAGGATACCAGCATTTTTCTAAAAATTCTAATAATTTTCATTTCTGCTTACGACCAAAACGTTGGTTTTTCTAAGCCAATTCTATATATAAATGGTCAGTGGACACCCAACTATTTATTGGTGATGTTCACTGTTGAGGATTCTGATGACATCATTACCAGACGATCAGCCTTTGCTTTAAGCAAAATCTCTTGAGAAACAACCAGAAACTCTATTTTAACCTCAATTCCAAGATAAAATTCAATAAAAAATTATTTTGGCGTTTGAATTTTGGTTTCAAAACCATCAAAAGCATCAAAAAGTATTACTAATTGAGTTACCACACTCAAAATCAAAAGTCAGCCGTCGTTAGTGTATTATTTTGATTGAAATTTAATGTTATAATTTTTTTATTATTCATTCATAGGTAATTTATAATCACTATTTGTAAATATGTACTGTTTTCTTCTTTCATAAATATTGTTTTCGACTTTTATATGTTTTTATCGCATTTTTATAATATTTTATTTTGCTTTATTGTAGTACTTTTGTTGTTGTTTAACATTTGTTGCTTAAATTTAAAATTTTGTATTTTTATGTATACCCTCATTTATTATGTATGTATTAACAATTTTTTGTTGTTTTTTGCATTAGTTTCGAATGAAAGTTGGTTTCTTCTGAGTTTTAAACTACTTCTTTGTATTTTTATTTCGTAGCAAGTACTTTATAAAGAATTTAAACAATAAAATAAGGATCTTTCGAAATATTTTAAATTTTCCTAGACATTTTTGTGAGTTGTGTTTGTTAACAAAATAGTTTAGCCGATAAAATAACCGGTTTTAGTATTTGGCTTACATTTTATTGCTCAAAATTTTTAATCATTACATTTTTATTACACAATATTTTTTAATTTTTTATTAAAATTCGTGTATTTTATGTCACCAACAAATGATTCTATATTTTTTTAATTTTTTATTAAATATCGTGTATTTTATGGCACCAACAAAGATTCCCAAAAAAAATTTTCAATGCACGTTCTTTTGTTGATTTATAAATTGTTATCATTAATGCTATTGTTATTATTGATTCTATTATAATCATTACCTTTTATTCCCATTATTATTATATTTATAAATAAATTTTAAATGATAATTCACAACTGTGCTTAATTAGTTAAAAGGTAAAGTAAAAAATAGTAGTATTAAATTTAGATTTTTTCTCAAAAACAGAAAAAAATAGTTTTTATACTATGTATTTTAATTTTAATTTAATATAATCAGTTTAAATATGTATATGTGACCTGGTCTACGAAAAGGGGCTTAGGTGTCAAAGAATCAATTTTTTTTATTTTTTTTTCAATTTTTTTTTATTTATTTATTAATTTTTTTTTTTTTTTTTTTTTGACACCTAAGCCACCTTTTCGTAGACCAGGTCACATATTATGAATATAATCTGAGTACAATATGCAAATATCTTTTTCTGTTTTTCAGAAAAAATTTTAATTTTTAAAATAAAATGGAAATTTAATAATTAATTTACTTTCCGATAATATTGAATTATAAAAAAATATTTTTTTCGGTCTTTGGGATAATATCTAAATTTTGAAAAAGAAAAATGGCAATTTATTATTTATTTTTTTTTTATAAATGTAATTGACTTTTTTAACTCGTGTTTATTAAATAAAAATTTTAAAAGTAAAATAAGAAAACTTAAATAAAAATTTTTAAATATAGAAAAAAGAACGTTAAAAGTTAAAATTTTTTGAAAATTTAATTTTGAAAGTTGTTTAGTAGCAAAATATACAAATATATATCAAATAAAATTGTATTTAAAATTTTTTTTTTTTTTTTTTGGTTTTGAAAAAATACATTAATTATAATTTAAAAAGCTGCTTTGTATAAGACAATATTTTGGTAAAAAACTTTGTTTTGTATAAAAGTAAAATTTGAAAGAGAAAAAAATAAAATCTAAAGTCTTAAAAGGTTGAGATTGGGAATACATGAAAATTAAATGATAAATTGAATATATATGTATTTTTTTATGAATAAAAAATTAAAAAAAATTTATATTTAAAAAAAGTTTATAAATTTTATTTAAAATAAATAAACAAAAATCTAAGTTAAACAATAGGAATTAAAAAAAAAATTATCAAATAAATACAAAAATATATATTTATTAACTTCGAACAAAATTAAAATTCTTAAACAACAAAAATAAGCTTTTTTATAATTTTTCTAAAACAATATGCTTTTACCTTACCTAGCGCTTGGAAACGTACAAAAACATAAATGTAATGAAATAAAAAAAAAATGATATTATAATACAATATAATTATTGCTAAATTTCTTACCATTTTGCACTTATTGCATAATCGAAATTATTGAATAAATTCAAATGTATATATGTATATGAAAAAATATAAAACAAAAAAACGAAATTTTTATTATTACTTTTGAAATTTTCATTATTATTTTTGTATTGTGTTTTACATTTTTTTCATATGATTATAAAAATTTCGTTTTTTTGTTTTATATTTTTATATAAATTTTATACAATTTAATTTATCTGCTCTTTTTTTATTATTAATGTTTACAGTGCATAAAGTAAACATATATATACATATATGTGACCTGGTTTACGAAAAGAGGGCTTAGGTGTCAAAGAATCAATTTTTTTTTTTCAATTTTTTCTTTTTATTTATTTATTTATTTATTTTTTTTTTTTGACACCTAAGCCCCCTTTTCGTAGACCAGGTCAAATATTATGAATATAATCTGAGTAAAATATGCAAATATTTTTTTCGGTTTTTGACAAAAAATTTAAATTTTTAAAAAAAATGGAAATTTAATAATTAATTTACTCTCTGATAATATGAAATTATAAACAATTTTTTCGGTTTTTGAGATAGTATCTAAATTTTGAAAAAGAAAAATTAAAATTTATTATTTATTTTTTTTTATAAATGTAATTGACTTTTTTAACTCGTGTTTATTAAATAAAAATTTTAAAAGTAAAATAAGAAAACTTAAATAGAAATTTTTAAATATAGAAAAAAGAACGTTGAAAACTAAAATTTTTTGAAAATTTAATTTTGAAAGTTATTTAGTAGGAAAAAATTTAAAATTAATTGACTATAATATATCAAATAAAATTACATTTAAATTTTTTTTTTTTTTTTTGGTTTTGAAAAAATACATTAATTATTATTGAAAAAGCTGCTTTGTATAAGACAATATGTATTTTGGTAAAAAACTTTGATTTGTATAAAAGTAAAATTTTAAAGAGAAAAAAATAAAATCTAAAGTCTTAAAAGGTTGAGATTGGGAACTCTCCCTTATCTATGCTTGGGAACTCTCCCCTATCTATGCTTACGCTAAAAAAATCAAGGTTTTGTTGACAGTTTTCTTCGATTATCGAGGTGTGGTGCAATTCGAATTCCGTCCAACCGGCCAAACCGTCAACAAGCAATACTATTTGAGTGTTATGCGTAATTATGGGCCGACAAATCTTGGTTTTTGCACCAAGATTATGCACCGTCTTATACTGCATTGATTCTTCGTGAGTTATTCGCCAAATTTCAACAAATATCGTGCCGCAACCACCGCATTCGCCTGATTTAGCTCCGCATGACTTCTGGCGTCAGCAAACTCAAACGACCGCTCCGGGAAAACTGTTTTGGGTCAGTTAGAGATATTGAACGTGAATCACTAAGCGCATTGGATTCCCTTTAACAACTGTTTATGTATTATTTTAAGGGGGACGACATAAATTTTGAAGAAGAAAATGCATGAAAATTAAATTATAAATTTAATATATGTGACCTGGTCTACGAAAAGGGGGCTTAGGTGTCAAAAAATCATTTTGGGGTAAAAAATTAAAAAGAACTTATATTTAAAATAAATTTATAAATTTTACTTAAAATAAATAAAAAAAATCTAAGTTAAAGAATAAGAATTAAAAAAAAAATTATCAAATAAAAAAAAATATATATATTTATTAAGTATAAACAAATTTAAAAATCTTAAATAACAAAAATAATTTTTTTTTTTTCATTTTTCTAAAGCAATAAGCTTGTACCTTTCCCAACGCTTGGAAACGTAAAAAATATAAATGTAATGAAATAAAAAAATTTAAATTATAATACAATATAATTATTACTAAATTTCTTACCATTTTGCACATATTGCATTTTCGAAATTATTGAATAAATTCAAATGTATATATGTATGTATATGAAAAAATATAAAACAAAAAAAACGAAATTTTTATTATTATTTTCAAATTTTTATTATTATTTTTGTATTTTGTTTTACATTTTTTTTCATATAATAATAAAAGTTTCGTTTTTTTGTTTTATATTTTTATATAAATTTTATGCAATTTAATTTATCTGCTTTATTTTTATTATTAATGTTTACAGCGCATAAAGTAAACATATATATATATATGACACCTGGTCTACGAAAAGGGGGCTTAGGTGTCAAAAAATCAAGTTTTTTATTTTTTTTTTTATTTTTTTTTTTATTTTTTTTTAATTTTTTGTTTTTTTTTTTTGACACTTAAGCCCCCTTTTCGTAGACCAGGTCACATATATATATATATATATATATTTTTTTTTTTGTTACAAAAAAAAAAAACATTTTCGGTTTTGTTATATAAATATTTAAATATTTTGTTAATTATTATTATTATTTTTTTAATAATATTATTGTGATTTTGTGACTTTACTATTATTATTTTATTGCTATTTTATAGTTATATATCATTTATAATTATTTTTAAGTTTAACGCAACTTAAACCCAATTTCCAGAGATCTTCTTAAAAGTTTGTGTTTTTTTTTAGTTTTCAACTAAAAACAAACCTAGTTATAGTTATTTGCTTATAATATACTAAACAGGTATGCATAACAAGTGATTTAATATTTAAGGTTAGTTAAGTGGACAAAAAAGGCACTACAATCGAAAAGAAATTCTTCGGAATAATTTCAGTGTTATTTTTTATATTTGTTTTGTTTTTTTATTTTTATTTTTTTTTTTTTTTGTTTTAACTACTTAACCTTTTCAAGTGCATAATTTATGTTTTGTAATATATTTTTAGTTTTAAATTAAGCTACAAGTACATATTATTTCATTACACTGAGTTCACACGCACTGAATTTTAATGATTTTTTTCTTTTTAATATATTAATATTTTACGAAAAAATACTAATTTTATAATATATTTTTCTTTAATTTACAATAATTCATGCAAAATTGGTGTTTTAAGTAATCATTTGTAATTCATTTTATACATCGAAAGTTATGACTTGATGGTCTTCTAGCGGAAATTAAACATTTTAAGGTATTTATGGCTAGAGATTTTTTTTTTTTTCAAAAGTAATTAAGCAAAGGCATAGACATTTTTCAGCTTCGTTGCAGTTTTGTAATGGCTATTTCAGAAGTACAAAAATTAAGCATAAATTAAATTAAATAAAAATAAAAAGCTTTAAATTTGCTGATTTTAAATAAACCCGTCGCCTTCGAATAACATATTTTCTCGCTGTTACTGATTAAATATTGCTAAAAGCTCTCTTGTATAAATTTTGTTGTCTTTTTCGGTATCTGTCTTCACTATTTATCTATCGCTCTCTCTATATATCTTTTTCTTTCTCTCTCTCTTTCTCGCTCTCTGTCTTCTTTCTTTTTATAATATTTTATAGAGAGTAGTTGGAAACATTGTCATAGACTTTCACATAATATGAGCCACAACTAGAACTTTCCAAATTCTTCTGCTTACTGCGGAGAGCTCTCTCACGCTCACACAAATTATTATTTCCATTTCTATTCTCTGGTTAAAGGCCGCGACCGAATAGGTATTTGTTCGTTCAAGACGGATAAGTATACGAACGAAGTCGTGTACGTATTGTATTCATTCCCTACGTAAACAAAAATCAGCTGTTCTTAGTGATCCCCAACGTCAAATGTCAACATACATAATACGTTGCCAGTTGAAAATGTTGAGAAATAGTCTATCGCATACTTCTCCGCTTGAGGACGCATTATCAAACTGTGGCTCTCCATTCAACTCAGTTGTCAGTTGCATAGCCTTCCGCTACGGAATAAACGTACACATTCTGAGGCTTAAAAGTCGAGTTGGTTAGAAATTTTTTTGAAAGTATATAATTTCATTTGCTGTCCAACTAAAAAAAAATATATTCAAAAAAAATTTATTCAAAAAAAAAATAATTATTATAATATTAAAAAATAAAAATTCGTAATGAAAATTTGATCCATAAGTTATATTTGAAATGCTCAGCTGACAAGTGAAGTAATGAATGAATTACTATATTAATTCACTGAAGATAACAAATCGAGACTCGTTCTTATATAGCATATTTTGTATAGCATGTTGCTGCTTTTGCTGCTGTAGATGTTTAGCTGAAAATGGTTTTGCTGTTACAGTTGCTTATTCCCGGGTTAAGCTGAACAAATTTAACTTAAAATAAAAAAAAGTTATAAATATTTAAAGATTAAGAGAAATTTTCGAAATATTATTAAAAATAAATGAAAATCGATGCGCAGAGAACTAGATAATACATATATTTTTTTAAAAACTGATTTTATTTTATTTCAGTAAATCATAAAAAATTTATAATAAATAAAAAAAAATTAAAATAATTAATTAATAAATAAATTAATTAAAATTATATGCAAAATTTGTATAAATTATTCAGTAAATAAAAATGGAAATATTTAAAAAAAATTAAAGAAATGCAAAAAACTATTTCTGATAAATGAAAAATTAAAATTAATTATATTCAACCAAAAGTTATTTAAATAAAGTAATAAAATACCTTAAATAAATATTAAGTTTTAATATCTTAATATTAAAAAATATGAAATTTATTTATTAATATTCAAATATACATAAGTGTATTAATATTTAATAAAATATATATTTATTTAATATTGGCAAAATTCAAATATTGAGAGTGAAAAAATTTTAACAAATAAATATTTAAATAAAAAATATAAAAAAATATTACTTTTAATATCATTAAGCCTTTAAACTTTAAAACTTCAAGATTAAAAACAAAAATTAGCATACGAAATTAGAATACGAAACATAATTAAGGATTTTAATAATTGATAAACTAAAAAATAAGACATTAAAGCATTAAATAATGCGAAATAAAAGTTTTATGCTAAAAATAATTTAATTATACACATATGAAAAAGTTTAAATAAAATTAAATTAAATTAAAAAAAAAACTTTACTTTATTAACTAAATTTTTTAACATAAAACTTTAATTTCTCAGTTTTAATTTCATAAAAAACAAATTAATATGAAATTAATTTAATAATTTAATAGCTCAATCTAGTTTGATAACTTAATTAATTAGATTACATTTTTAAGTTAATTAATTTAATTTTAAAATGTTATTTAATTAGTTATGTATGTAATTTACTTAATTAATTTAATTTTAAAATGTACTTTAATTAATTAAGTAAACAAATTAAATTGCACATTTTAAAATTAAATTAATTAAGTAAATTACATACATAATTAACTAAATTACATTTTAAAATTAAATTAATTAAGTAAAGCAAAATGTAATCAAATAATTTAATTGCTCAAAAAATTTTGTTAACTTATTTAATTAAATAACGTTTTTAATTTAAAGAAATTAAATTATTTAAGTAAGGCTTAAAAACGAAATGTAATGAAATAATTTAATTGAAAACTCTATGAATTACATGCTAAAAAGTTAAATTATTGCACTAAAATTTTAAATTAAGTTAAGTAAATAATACAATTAAATAATTAAAAATTATATTTTCAGTCTTAATTGAATTCTTTAAAGGCATGTGAATATTTGAAAAAAAAATTATTAAAATTTGTAAAGTTGATTCAAGTAATTAAATTAATTAAATAAACTAAGTAAGGCTTAAAAACGAAATGTAATGAAATAATTTAATTGAAAACCCTATAAATTACATGCTAAAAAGTTAAATTAGTGCACTAAAATTTTAAATTAAATTAAGTAAATAATACAATTAAATAATTAAAAATTATATTTTCAATTTCAATTGAATTCTTTAAAGGCATGTGAATATTTGAAAAACAAATTATTAAAAATTTGTAAAGTTGATTAATAATTAAATTAATTAAGTAAGGCTTAAAAACGAAATTTAATTAATAATTAATATAATTGAAAACTCTATGAATTATATGCTAAAAGGTTAAATAAGTATACTAAAATTTTAAATTAAATTAAGTTATTAATTAAACAAAACTAAATTAATTACTTAATTTAATTACATGAATTTTTTTCATTTTCAACTAAATTCTTGAAATACATATAAAATTTGGAAAACAATTAAACAAAATTAAATTAATTACTTAATTTAATTACATAATTTTTTTTCATTTTCAATTAAATTCTTGAAATTCAAATAAAATTTGGAAAAACAATTATTAAAGATTTGATGAAGTTATAAATTTAAAATTAATGTTAATTTAAACGGTTTGTCAAAAATTAAAAAAAAAATTCATTAGCAGTTAAACCAGCCTACATGTCAGTATCTCTAAAACAGTGTTGATTTATATTTAATAAAAATAAAATAAAATTTGAAGAATATATTTTTTACTATAAAAAATATACTTGCTTAAAAAACTTTTTCGAAAATCCCTTTACTATAACAAATATATTTTAATGAAAGTATTGTAAGAATTTTTAAAAATATTTATTTACTAAAATTTGTAAGATACAATCAACTAAAACGCTTGAAAAACGATTTTCGAAAATTTAAAAGCTAAAATACTGAAAAACAGAAAAAAGTACAAAATTAACAGTTTGTGTGTAATGTTGCAGAGTTTATTCAATAATTTTCTTTAACATTTGCATTCAACATGTATACACTGTCAACACTGCAGTAGTTGTTGTAGGCTTAAATTATTGCTTTACATACTTTATGTTTTTGTAATTGAAACTTACTTATTCGATTGTTTGCCTTTACACTGCTGGACATGCACATATTATTTGTTTGTAGTTGTATTTTGTGAAAGAACTATGAATTTGCTTATTTAATTATTGTTTTATATTTTTATTTCTTGTTTATTTCGAAAACTGTTTATTTATTCAAAGTAAAAAAACAATATTTATTCTTACTTTACTTTGAATAAACACACACACAGTACATATATCATTGTTTATAATAATAAAATATAAATAAATAATTAGCCTTTTATTTTTTATTACTTTTTTTCTTATTTGTGTATTCAAGTTTAACCAACGACAACAGACTCAGCGCTTGTAACAAATTCATTTTCACTTGCCATTTTATTTATTCATTACTTTTATTTCAATAATATTTTTTTGTTTCTACAACTGCTTTTCTCCTATGCATGTTTGTATGTATGTATGTATGCAAGTAGTGGGTATTAGTAACTTATATGCTTGAAATCGTTATATAATATATATGCTAATTTACATATACATATGTATTTATAATATGCATCGATTAGCCATACATATTTTTATATATACATGTACATATATATATATATATACATATTTAGTATTATCTCGTTTTAAGTTTTTCTCAGCAATTAAAAAGTAGAACTACTATGTAGACATTACCACGCGCACATTGACCACGTCCCTACCCGCATATGCCTCTTAATCAACACTAATAGCGGGATTCTGTAACCAGTCTCTAGTCTCTATTTGAGACAAAGTATCAATTTGATACTAGTTACTATTCACTAAACAGTCTCTAGCGTTAGTCTCAAAATATTGAGACCTGGTAGTTAGCTGGTCACAAAACTAAAAAGAAGTCTTGCTGCCATTTTCAATGTACTAAATAGAGATCATCATAGATATTAATCGATTGTCGTTTTTTTACATTTTGTAAGCAATTCAAACACGAAAAGGTTAAAAATAAATAAATTTGACATAAATTTCGTAAATATTATGAAACAAAGTCAACATATATTTTCATTTTTATTGATAATTATGTTTTTTGACTATGTTATAGAAAAGCTAATATTTGTTATCGACATATTTATTATCATTCAAGTGTAAAAACATCTCTGAATAATGAAATGTAATAGATTTTGAGACTGTCACTTACAGAATAGCAAAATCGTCTCAAGTCTCAAAAATTGTCTCTAACTCAAAATCTCAAATTTAGAGACTTGATACTGTCTCACGTTACAGAATCGCACGGTAAGTGTATGTTTGTATGTGTGTATATCCGATTTCAATTTTAAGGTTAGTTTTAGCTACTAAAACGCACTTTGGACTAATTTAGTTTTAAAACAGCAAATAATTGCATTGATTTAAAATATAAGAATGTTATTGTTGTTTTATCTTCACATTTTATTTTTGAATATAATGCATTCAAAGTCACTAAGCGCAGATATGTTGAATGTTTGAAAATTCACAAGAAACCAAAACTACTTAAACAAAAAATATGAAAATTTAAAATCTGAACTTAAAAATCAACTTTTAAAATATTAAAGAAAGCAACTTCGAAATTTTTCGCATTAAAACTTTTTCGAAAATCCCTTTATTTTATTTAATTTTTAGAAAGTTTAAGAAAAAACAAACTTCGAAACTTTTCGAAATTAAACGTTTTTCGAAATTCGTTTTCTTTAAAGAGGAAGTAACGTTATAACTTAATTATAAATCAATTTTTAAAATTATATGTAAGAAACAAATTTCGAAAATTTTCGCTATTAAACTTGTTTCGAAAATTTAAGCCTGAAATGAAAAAGAAACAGACTTCCAAATTCTTCGCAATTAAACCTCTATCGAAAATCCATTATTTATTTATTTTATTGTATTTTATTTTTTTTTTTTTTTTTGTTTTGAAAGTTTTCGAAATTGAGCTTTCTTTCAAAAATCTGTGAAAAATTTTTAAAATTTAATTCAATAAAAATAATAAATACAAATTAGACAATTAAAAACATTTTTTATTTGAAGTATTTTTCGAAAATACATATAAAGTCACTCAAAAATTAATAAAGGTTTATTTTCGAATATCTATGACATACATATGTATAAGTTCAAATATCCGAGTTAAGCCGTATTAAACTTACAGCAGTTATGAGAAAAACTTCATCTAGGTAAAAGAAAGAGAACTGGTTTATAATAGATGAAGAACTTAAGAAGCATATTTTCAAAGAACGAATGGTTACGGTAAATTTTTTAGATTTTTCAAAATACATTTAAAGAGATTTGCAACAGTTCATCCGATACCGTCACTTAAATGCGCCAAAATGCTTGCGAAAACTATTTTCGAAAAAAATAAAATTTTTCGAAATTCGTAGAAAAATGTGACAGCACAAAAAATTAAAAGAAATTAAATACAAATAACATTTTGTACCAACAATCTTTATTTAATGCGTCAAAATGTTTGCGAAAATTATTTTCGAAAGAAATACAAGTTTTCGAAACTATTAAAAAAATGTGACAGTACAAAAATTTAAAAGAAATTAAATACAAATAACATTTTTTACCAACAATCTTGATTTAATGCGCCAAAATGCTTTCGAAAATTATTTTCGAAAAAATAAAAGTTTTCGAAATTCGTAGAAAAATGTGACAACACAAAAAATTAAAAGAAATTAAATACAAATAACATTTTGTACCAACAATCTTTATTTTCCAAATGCATTTTCCAGTTTTTCGAAATTTTATCGATTTGACATTTCGCTCAAATTAATTTCACTTTCTACTTTACATACAATATTTCGCAGAATTTAACAGAGTTTAGAGCAGCGTTTCAGCATTATGCGAGCATACATTTTGCGTGCCTGGCACTGCTTGCGCTCAAGTTCGCATTTTTTTCTTCGGCTATACACTTTTTATATAACAAATTTGTATGTATGTATGCGTGCATTTTGAATGCAGTTTTCTAACATTCGCTTGCTGCTTTATTTTACTTTCTTACACAACAACAATTTATCATAAACTTTTTTTTAATAAACTAGTTAGATTTTCGAATCGTTTAAACTACTTAGACTTTACTAAAATGTTAAAAATAAAATTAATAAAAATACAGGGTCGTACATATGTATATATAGTTATTTTCGTTTTTTGACCTTTACAGTTAAGTGTGTCGGTGTATAGGCATTTTACAAGCATTATTAATACACTTTTAAATAAAATTTTATTGAATAAATATTTGCAAGTTGTTGCTTTATATAAGTTTTATTTTTTTTATTTTTATTTTTATTTTTATGTTATTTCTTCTAGA
This sequence comes from Bactrocera correcta, assembly GCA_027475135.1. NCBI lineage: Eukaryota > Metazoa > Arthropoda > Insecta > Diptera > Tephritidae > Bactrocera > Bactrocera correcta. The sequence goes on along the minus strand of CM050326.1, from coordinate 29,562,068 downwards.
TTATGTTGCACATTTTCTTTGTAACCTGTGTATTGTTTTTGCATTATTGTTGCTGTAATTGCTGATATCTCATTTTTAACTCCTTCATTTTTTATATTTTTTTTTTTTTGTAGTTTTTTGTATATTTTTTGTTGTTTTTTTGGATTTTTTTTTTTTTCAATTTTCATTTTAAATTTTATCGCCCTTACTTGCTGCTAGCGCGCTTCGTTTGCTTTTTCTTTTTATAGTTTTTGTTATTACATTGTTTATTTTGTTGTTGTTGTTGTTTATTTGCATTCTCTTTAATATTCTCGAATTTTAATTTAATATAGTAATTAATTAATTTTTAAGGAAATGGAAGTGGATGGATATATTATTTGCCCTTTTTATTCGATGCTATTAGCGGTGCATTGCGTTGTGGTGTATTGGGTCGTGACGAATTCATGCCGCTGTACAAGTATTTCGCCTTCTTCTCCGACGGTTTGAGAATCTACGAAAAGTATAAAAATTAATTAAAAACCAAACATAATTTATTTGTTTTTATGCATGTGTGTACCTGGAACGAGCACATTAACGTATCGTCCACAGTCATCATGCCGCCTGCATTGTCGAATTCGCCACAGTAATTTGGCGCTGAGAAGAGCGTAACCAGTTGGCGGCGCGCAAAGAATTCGTAGCCGTCTTCAACGACCTGAAAGTGAGCAAAAATAAATGATTTTTTAAAAATTTTAATAGAAAAACAAGTTCAAAAATTTTCGAATTCGAAAATATTTGAAATTTACATTTTTTCGAAAATATGTATTTTGAAGTCTATATTCAAAAATAAATTCAAATAACAATGTATACAACATTAGAAAATTTTTAATAAAAAAATGAAAAGTTCGAAATTAATAACTTCTTCGAAAGTAGATGTACCAAAGTTGCACATAATTCTAATTATATTGCAAAAGCAGACCTCAATAACTTAATGAACTCTAAATCCGATTTTTTTTGTTATAAATTCCATTTTCGAAAATTTTTTAACTATTAGAATTCCTGCTTTATATAAAATTTCATGCAACATTTGCAAAAATTGAACAAAATATAAACTTCTTAATTTTTCGAACACTCACAACAATTTTCGAAGTTGTAATTTGGAAATATTGACTTATGCCAAAAACAATTAAAATTAAAAAAACTCTTATATAAATAAAATATGAGCTCATAATTCTGTACTGAAATTGTATTTCGAAAAGTTTTTCAAATACTAAATACTAAAAAAAATTGAATACGAATATTTTGAGATATTTTATTTGGAAATTATTTGCGTTTTTATCTTAGGACAAACAAACCTAAAAAAATGAACTTTCTCAAAGAAAAAACTTCCATTATTGTATAAATCTATATTCGAAAAATTCGATATTCTCAAACCACTTACTTGATGCGCTCGACAAATGAGATCCAGCTCGTGCCGATGCAAGAACTTCGACACCACATCCACACCGAATGTGAAGCTCACACCACGATCATTCTCGCCCCAACCCTGCACATCCTTGTCCGGATCGCTCCACAGCAAATCGCACAAAAGGCCGGTATCGGGTACATCAGTTGGACGCATAAGGCGACGTATCTGTTCCATGCCCTGCAAATCAGGACTCAGACCACCGTGACAACAGAAGATCTTCTCATCAATAATAGCGGCAACAGGTAGGCAATTGAAGCAGTCTGTGAAGGTTTTCCACAATTTCACATTGTAGCGGCGTTTGCACTCGTCGTAAAAGCCTGAAAGCAAATAAAATGTTTGAAGTCAATTTTATAAACTGATACCTTTTTATTGCACTCACCATAGATTCTATTAATACTGGCGCATTCGTGATTGCCGCGCAGCAAGAAGAAATTCTCGGGATATTTGATTTTATACGCCAAGAGCAGGCAGATGGTCTCCAACGATTGTTTACCCCGATCCACATAATCGCCAAGGAATAAATAATTAGCGGCTGGCGGAAAGCCACCATATTCGAACAGACGCAATAAATCTGTATATTGACCGTGTATGTCGCCGCATATGATCAGCGGTGCCTCGAGTTCCAGCAGTATGGGTTGTTGTAGAAAAATTTCACGTGACTTCAAGCAAAGGCCGCGTACTTCGGCTTCGGACATCTGTACGGATTTGCCGGCACGACAGCTGCGCACTGAAATTTGTAAAAAGAATTCAAATTTTTATTATTTATTTAAACCCTAGCATATTTTTAAAAGCACATACATACATGATACTGATACATGGGTATTTTAAGAAGCGATAAGAAAGGAGGGAGCGAGTACACTGAGGTAGAGACAGATTTATATATTAGGTGCTTAGCGATATATGGCGTAGAAAGTTGTCGTTGGTGGTTTATGAGCTTTGTAGAGACGTAAAAACTGAACATAACCAAAAATGGAAGTTCTCGAAATAACAAACTTCGAAAATTTTCGAAATTAATATTTTTTTGCGATTCAAATTTTTAAAATAATTAACAATTATATAACTACATAACTAACATGGAAAATTTTCGAAAATAAATTTTTTAAGATTTCTAATTTGAAAACAAGGAAATTTACCTTTCAAAGTTTATTAAAAAAGTCACTACTTATCTTCGAAATTATAAAAGTCGAAAATAAAAAAAAATAAAATTGAAAGTAGCGAAATTTTAAAATTTGATTTGTCGCTTCAAATTGTATTAAAAATATTAATAATGAATTGCCACATTATTCGAAAATCATTTTTTTAATCAAAAATTTCTCAAAATTCTATTAAAAAAAAGAGTTTTCGATTGAAGGTTTGTTTTTAAATTAAAAAAGTAAATAACTAATATCGAAACTAAAATTTTGCAATTTTCGAACTAAAAAAATTAATTCAAAGTAGCGAAATTTTAACAAAATGTATTAAAAATATTAATAATGAATTGCCACATTATTCGAAAATCATTTTTTTAATAAAAAATTTTTCAAAATTCTATTAAAAAAAAAGAGTTTTCGATTGAAGGTTTGTTTTTAAATTAAAAAAGTAAATAACTCTTATCGAAAATAAAATTTTTAAATTTTCGAACTAAAAAAATTAATTCAAAGTAGCGAAATTTTACTTTTTGATTAGAAGTTTTCGCTTCAAATTGTTTTAAAAACATAAATAATTAACTTCGAAAATCAAAATATTTTTCGAAATTAAAAATTTCTCAAAATTAAGTGTTTCTATTTAAAAACAAGTTTACGATTAAAGATTTGTGTTTAAAAGTTAATTAAAAAAGTAGAAACTAACTTCAAAATTTTTTAAAAAATTAAAAGACCTATGTTTTTTGCAATTAAATCTCTTTAAGCTTAATGCAATAATAATAATAGTATGAAATCATATTTTATCAAGTGTTGAGCACCTACAAGGAAATACAGAATTATAGTATAGTTTTCTAGCGCCAACTGCCTGCAAACCGTTATTTTAAGTATAAATAAAAAATATAAATATTTTTAGATTCCTAGAAAAAGTGCAATAAAATGCAATAAATTCAACTAAAAAATGTAGTAGAAAATCGTTTTGCATTCAATTTAACAACTTCGCCACAATTCCACGAAATGCACAACTGTGGGCAGATATAAAAGCGCAGACAACAACAAAACACGCCTTGGCAACAAAATAGTTCTCAGAATTCAAGCGAAGTCATTGTTTACACATAAAATATATTTAGACAGCACCAGTGGCTGTTTAGTATTTTTAACAATTAAAAAACTTTAAGCAATCTTTTTTTAATTCGTTTTTTCGAAACATTTCACTTTAGGTTATGTAAACATATGTCTGCATAGTTGAAACAGAAATAAAAATTTAATTCCATTGCAACTTAAGCAAGCGAACTCATAAAATATCGTGAAAAGAGCAAACTCACAGCGGGAATTTTCAGCCGGCTTTTAGCCATGCATGGCTGTTGTATAAATAAAGTGAGGTTATACGCTTTTGAAGTATATATAAACATACAAATTCAACAGAATATTTAGTCGATAAAACACAATTTTCAATTAAATTTTCAGTATTTTTATCGGTTTGTTTCTTGCTTTCTTCTCTAATTTTATTTTCAGATTTTTTTTTATTTTTGGAATTTGTTTTTGGTTTTCGAAATATGCGTGTGCCACTGTTGCAATATCCGCATTGGTACTAACCGCCTGCAGTGAAATGTTCACGAATACAAATATACGCACATACATACCTTCATATGCAATAAACATGAATATGTACATACATATACTGTTTAGATTCTGAATAGCGTGTATCTAAACAATCATTTTTTCAACACAAACAACTGCAACAATCTTCATACAAAGGTATTACAAATATGCAGGCGTTAACACGTTTTTGACGGTATTTTATAAATTACTTTATGAATGAAAACAAATTTAAATAAATAACCCGATTAAAATCGAATAAAATAAGTGATTAAGATAAGAATATGGTATAGAAAAAAATAAATAAAATTTAATTCAATAAACAAAACTCAAAGATGATGTTAAACACCATATATTAGAAATAAGTTTGACTAAAACCCAAAAAAAAAAAAATAAAATGAAAAAAATATTTATAAAAAAAAAAAAAATAATAGTACTAATATAAATTAAAAAAAACATAAATAATCAATTTCGAAATTTTTCGAAAATAAATTTGTTTTTCGAAATTAAAAATTTCTCAAAGTTAAGCGTTTTTGTTTAAAGAAGTTTCTAATGGAAGGCTTGTATTTAAAAATTTATTGAAAAATTAAGTAACTAATATCAAAAATAAAATTTTGAAATTTTCGAAATAAAAACATTAAATTAAAAGTAGAGAAATTTTAAGATTTGATTAGCAGTTTTCGCTTCAAAATGCATTAAAAACATAAATAATCAATTTCGAAAATATTCGAAAATCAATTTTTTTTCGAAATTAAAATTTCGCAAAATTAAGGGATCCTGTTAAAAAAAAAAAGTTACCTATGTTGGTGGTTAAGTGTTTTTGTTTAAAAAAGTTTCTACTGGAAGGTTTGTATTTAAAAATTGATTGAAAAATTAAGTAACTAATGTCAAAACATAATTTTGAAATTTTCAAAATAGAAAAACAAAATAATTGATTAGCAGTTTTCGCTTCAAAATGCATTAAAAACAAAAATAATCAATTCCGAAAATATTCGAAAATGAATTTTCTTTCGAAATTAAAATTTCGCAAAATTAAGAGATTCTGTTTTAAAAAAAAAAAGTTTCCTTTGGTAGTGCTTAAGTGTTTTTGTTTAAAAAAGTTTCTAATGGAATGTTTGTATTTAAAAATTTATTGAAAAATTAAGTAACTAATGTCAAAAATAAAATTTTGAAATTTTCAAAATAAAAAATCTAAATAATTGACTAGCAGTTTTCGCTTCAAAATACATTAAAAACATAAATAATCAATTTCAAAAATATTCGAAAATCAAAATTTTTTTTTCGAAGTTAAAAATTTCTCAGAATTAAGAGATTTTGTTTAAAAAAAATTTCCTATCGATATTTGTGTTTATTATTTTATTAAGAAAGTAAATAACTAATGTCGAAAATAAAATTTTGAAATTTTCGAAATAAAAAAAATTAAATTAAATTAAAAGCAGCGAAATTTTAAGTTTTGATTAGCAGTTTTAGCTTCAAATGTATTACAACTATAATAATCAATTTCGAAAAAATTCGAAAATCAATTTTTTTTAGCAGATGAATTCTAGGAGCTATAAAAGCTGGCATAAATACAAAATAATAGTGTTGCTGGCAACTCTTGGTGTTTGAAACGCCTTCTAGAGCGCTGATGGGTCGATATGATCGACACTCCCGAAAAAAGATTTAAAACTCCGACTACCTCTGAGCTGTGGTGCGGAGCTACTTTAGTAACAGAAAACTGTTGTACCAAATTAGAATCACGTCAGGAGCTGCACAAGGATCCATTCTAGGATCCCAGACTTGTGGAATAGCTGCTATGATGCTATATTAAGACTTGAAGTGTCAGACGAATCGTACTTAATTGGATACGCAGACCATATTACAACTCGAAGTGCGCGAAGAAAGGTTAATCAGGTCATGGTATGGACGCAAGCATAGCTCGACTCACACAACCTCCGACTCGCTACGGAAAAAGCAGACTACTACTGCTAAGAAGTAAACACCGACTACAGATATTCTTAGGCCACAAAAAGCAGTAAAATACCTAGACGTAAGACGTGAGACTGTACCAAGACTAAACTTCTGGGTACAAATTGAGCTCGCAGCAAGAATGGTAGCGAAGATCACCACCCAACTTGGCAGACGAATAGGCAACATATAGTAAATGGCCCCAGCCAAGAAAAGAGGAAGGTCCTAAGAGAGCGTAATAATTATATATATATATATTAAAAAATTTAATTTAAACAAAAAAAGAGTGATGAAATTAAATATTAAAATAAGAAAATAAGACACCTTTGAGTAAATGAAATAACATTTTTTTTTTGAGTTTCTTTCATCAAAACCCAAAATTTTCCCAAAACCCCAAAAATTAAGCGAATGAAATTAACGTCATTTACCGTTTCTCTCTGCAAACATTTTTTATTTTATTTAGTTTCTTTTAAACATTACAGTTATTTCCCAAGCAACAGTGAAGATTACTCGTGTCTTCCGCAACAACAAATTCAACAGCGGACACCAAAACAATAGAATGAGGCACAAATAATATGACAAAGCGTTCTTAAATTGTATAGAAACCGAGTGTCCCCTTGCACAGGAAGCACAACAAAACACAAAACTATAAGGCGGAAGAAGAGAAAGGGGCGAATAAAGGCCAAAGCAGCATAAGCGTACTCCAGAGCTACTTTAGTGTCATTCATTAAATTATGAGAGTCAAGTGAGGTCCGCGCTTATTCATGGGAACGGAAACAAATAAAGAATTGCGAGAAGGAAAGTGCTCGATGTTCGGCATGATTGAGCGCCTAAAAGTTGGCAACGTGCGCCGAAAGTTGAAATTTTTGATCAAATATTAATTAATTAGTAAACTAGTGCTTGGATAATTATTAATTATTTTGCATGAGTGACAATTTCAATGAACAAGTTAGTTCTTTGAAGCATACTTTACGGCAAGTAAGCTTGCCAGGTGAAACTAACAAGTATTTTACGGCATGTTATGTAGAAATAATTTGTTGTTGAAAGTAGGCGGTGCTTTTAAGTCAAGTGTGCAAAAAAGATGCATTGTGTGTACAACAAATCTATATAACTTACTATTTTCTCCTAAATGTATGCTATAATTATTTGCTGGAGGCTACAAACACTCCATTGCTGCTGCGATAATGAAATTATATTGATTCATAGCCTTTTGCTAACTCTTATCAATAATTTGAGTGCACTTGACGCCTGAAGATGTGCAATTAATTTTATATTGTGCAAATAAATTGGTTTACAAATGTCTATAAATCAATTGTCATATTATATAGGCACTTGTAAAAGCCAATTGAACAGGAATGCAACAAAAATGCTTGCTTAGCTGTTTATTAAATTTAAGGCACCTAAAGGTATCCTTCAACAAACTGCAATAAAAGCATTGATGAATATATGACAAACGCAATCAATATTTTAAGAAAAAAAATTCGGCAAAAAAGAACAAGATTCTTAAGAAAATGCACCAAATAAAATAGAAAAAGAATATATTTAATTAATTAATTA